>RJWJ010008425.1:0-53584 GCA_004363605.1 Indri indri
AGCTCACAGCAACCTCAAACTCCTGGGCTCAAGCAATCCTACTGTCTCAGCCTCCCGAGTAGCTGGGACTACAGGCATGCACCACCATGCCCGGCTAATTTTTTTCTATATGTATTTTTAGCTGTCCAATTAATTTCTTTCTATTTTTGGTAGAGACGGGGTCTCGCTCTTGCTCAGGCTGGTCTCGAACTCCTGAGCTCAGAACGATCCACCCGCCTCAGCCTCCCAGAGTGCTAGGATTACAGGCGTGAGCCACCGCGCCCGGCCGAATTGTGCAATATTTTTATCATCTGCATTCTCTGGAGCCTTCAGAAAATGAGTAGTGAAGATTTCCCTCTGGTATTCTAGCACCTCCACTGTACTTTGAAATGCTCAATTATCTCTTACAAGTATGTTTTGCCCATTAATGGTTTGCTTTATATTCTCTTCCTGAATTTGGAGATTGGTATCATTTCTAGAAATAATAACCTTATTTCATCCATATTTTGCAGTGTAATTGTATCCATTTCATTCATCTGTTCATTTTCCCTTGATGAGTTTGTATTGTATGTCTTCATGGCTTTTCTGCTGTGAAAGCAAAAAGGAGATCACAACCAGACTGGGCAGACATCCTGTTCTCTAGTAAGGGTTACTCATGCTGGTCAACAGTGTTGCCAAATCTGACTTGACATTTTGTCCAGTGGCAATCATGATACACAATTGTTTTGTTTTTTTTTTTTTCTTTTAAAAGAGAGAATGTGAAATACACAGAAAAAGCTTCTTTTCCTAAAGTCTCTAATTACTATTTGATAACACCAGCAGAAAACGTATGCCATGCTTCTCCAATACTGCTAATGGGCTGGCTGACAATCTAGGAGAAGAATAAACAGATGAAAAGACGCAAAAAATAAAGTCATAAAGCAAGTCATGTGACATGACGTCACCTCTTCTGTGGATCTTATAGTTAAGGCTTCAATTATCTACTCAAAGGGAAAGAGGTAAAGGTTTATTTTAGTTCTTCATTAAAAATAATCTAGGAGTTTTTAAATTTTTTTTCAAATGTCTAACATTCATTTCAGTGAGAAGTAAAAGAAACAAAACTTAAAAGCTGAATCTTTATCCTCAAGTTCTGAGTAATACTTGGGGACATTGGTTGTATATATTTTTTTTCTTTTTTAGTTAAACAAACCCATCATCAAATTTTAGCTGTATATTTTATTAGCTTATACATGTGTGACCAGTTACTTCACTCCCTGAACCTCAGTTTCCTCTTATGTAAAATACAGAAAGCAAGCTTACATTTAGGAAGGTTGTGAGGATAAAATAGATGTTATTAAATAATACTTTCTAACCTGGGGAGCTATACACGTATTAGTAATAACAGGTCCTCATGGAGGAGGTGGCACTTGATTAAGAAACAGACAGGCCAGGTGAGTGTGCCAGATACCATGCCATGCACTTTCTCATGTTACCTTTTCACAAACAGTGAGTGTACGCATGGAGGTAGGAACTTACCAAGTGTCACTGAGTGAAGATTAAGGAAATGAACCCAGGTATATAGGTTGGAACCAGACAGCTGTGGTCACAGATACCAAGTTCAGGCCTTTCACTTCACTCCACAAGGAGCAAAAGCCATATCACTGCAATTTGTCTGAGCCTACCAGTGAGTAGTAATATTGATGAAGGTGAATTTGTTTTCCAGGGGATGAGTAGAGGCAGGGGAAGTGGTGGTGCTTATAGGAGGCTCTTGCATCAGAGCAGGGCTAAAGTAACCTGAAAATCCTTTTTAAAAATAAGAAGACAGAACCATTAACATAATATGACATTAGTTTTATTAAAGATAAAAACTTGTGTGTATGTGTGTGTTAGTTACACAGACTGCTTCTTAAAAGACATGTGGAAACGACATCATGTGAAGTTTACTTGGACTAGCAAACAGTTGGGCCTGCCTATACACTTGGCATTTGTGCCAAGTGGATCCAGGCTGTATACCAAAGGCAGCATTTTCCATTGCTTCTCATTTCTTTATGTCTGGTCCCCTGGCTTTGTCATATCAGTAATGAGAAAAAGGCAGTGTCCAGGAGGGAAAACCTTTGAACAGCATTTAGGAAAGGGAATAGGGGCTCTTTGTATGGGTGAGTTTTATTCATTTTTTAATCCTCCCACATAAATCTGTGACTATGGGATCAAGAGTTGTCACCTTTGCAAGAGGGCCACATTTGAAAAGCTCATGTGGGAATCTGCAGTCTTTGCACAGTCCTCAAATGAGCATCCTGACAAGCCATGAGGAGGTAACAGGGCAAAGAGTCACACCTCAGTGGCAGACTTGGCCCAGCATGACTGAGAGTCCCTCAGACACTGTCAAATAGCAGAAGCACAGCACTCTAATCAGCAAGATGATCAGCCATCACATAGCTGCCTCCTCACACTGCCTCCAAAAATGTGCCTAACAGATGGCTGGTTACCATATAGAGACTGGCACACCTGCCTCTATGAGCTGCATATAGGAACATGTGCTACTGAATATGCAGAACTTTCAGTTCCAGCTCCAGAGCTCAACAGTTGCTTGCTTCATGTTAACTTAAAAGGGAGTTTCCAAGAAAGAAATCCTGCATCCCATTAGTGCAGACAAAGATTTTCTCTAGTGCTTGACTTTACTAGCTTTGCATGCTAGACCCTCATCCAGATATAGAGAACTTTGGCACTACCAGTAGAGAAATGTCCACTTACAAAGCAATATGTTATTTGCAGCCCAGATACCTTCGTGGAAACTACTTTGTTTTGACCTTGGGAAAGTAGAATTGATGACTTGCTTTTTACTTTATGAAGATTTTATACATTTTTGCCAAGGTCCTTCATGAATGGCAGTTGGTCTTTGTTTTACTGAAATATCAGTGGAGAGTCTTTGTGTGGTAAGTATCATTTATATTTTGGTACCTCGAAACTGGGAAAGTGCTTCCCCAAAATTCTCTGTCCTTCCACAGAAGGCATTGGGAAGGGTAGGTGTGGGGGCAAGGGGACAAATGGGGGAAATTCCTCCAAATACCCGCTGCCATGACCAATACAGGCCTTCACTTTGAAGGTGCAAGGTTGTCAGCTTAAATCCTAGTCCTAAGGAAGTAAGGTTCATACTGATTTTTTAGATTGTAAAACCAGCTAGAAAACCAAATTTGACAAAACATGTAGCATTGTCCACATAAGAACACAAATAAACTTAGCATCATGCTTCTTTATTTCCCTATTATGGGTGAGAGGAGAGCCATTTAGATGATCAAATGAAGTGATAAAATGGATGAGTAAGGAAAAACATGGTACGCATTCTAAACACAGCTAGGTTTGGGAAACACTGGGCTAGTGCAGTGCCTTCTAAATTTCACATGGGAGCAGCAAATATTGCTTAATTTAACAAATATTTATTGAGCAACTATTATGTAGCATTTAGCCAAAAATAGGAATAAAACAAGAGATAAAGCAGACAAAATTCCTACATTCATGGAAATTGTTTCCTGGAAGGAAGAAAATGGCTCAGGTCATAGGAAGAGATGTGGGGAGAATCATGGGAAGTTACTCTAAATTAGATGGCTGATGATGGCTGCTGAGAGGAGGTAATAATTTATCTGAGAAGAGAAACAAGGGAAGGAAAGTATGATCAAATGGTGGTCACATATATAGTCATGCGTCTTTTAACGACAGGGATATGTTCTAAGAAACGTGTTGTCTGGTGGTTTTTGTCATTGAGCAAATATCACAGAGTGTACTTACACAAACCTGGGTGGTAATAGCCTACTACACACCTAGGCTATACGGTAGTACTTATTGCCCCTAGGATATAAACCTGCACCTGACGTAACCGTGCCTAATACTGTGCGCAATGATAGCACAATGGTAAGTATTTGTGTATTTAAACATATCAAAACAGAGAAAAGGCACACTAAACATACAGCATAAAAGATTAAAAATAGGACACATGCATAGGGCACTTCCCATGAATGGAGTTTGCAGGACTGGAAGTAGATCTGAGTGAGTCAGTGAGTGAGTAATGAGTGAATGTGAAGGCCAAGGACATTACTGTACACTACTGTAGATTTTATAAACACTGTACACTTAGGCTACACTAAATTTACAAAAAAAATATTTATTCATTCAAAAATAAATTGACCTTAGCCTACTGCAACTTTTTTACTTATAAACTTTTAAATTATTTTTAACTTTTTAACTCTTTTGAAATATTTAGCTTAAAACACAAACACATTTTACAGCTATACAAAAACATTTTCTTTCTTTACATCCTTATTCTATAAGTTTTATTCTATTTTTATGTTTTTTATTTTTTACTTTTTAAACTTTTTGTTAAAAATTAAGACAGAAATGCACACATTAACCTATACCTACACAGGGTCAAGATGATCAATAGCACTGTCTTCCACCTCCACATCCTGTCTCACTGGAACATCTTCAGGGGCAATAACACAGATGGAGCTGTCATATCCTATGATAATGATGCCTTCTTCTAGAACACTCCTGAAGGGCCAGCCTGAGGCTGTTTTACATTTAACATTTTTTTATAAGTAGAAGAAGTACACTCTAAAATAACAATAAAAAGTATAGTATAGTAAATACATAAACCAATTATAGTCATTTATTATGAAGTATTGCATACAGATTTGATGTAATCCCTATGAAAATTCTGATGTCGCTTTTACATAAGTAAGAAAAACTATCCTAAAACTCATGTGTACCCATAAAAGACCCTGAATAGCAAAGGAAATTATGAACAAAAAGAATAAATCTACAGGCATCATGCTACCTGATTTCAAACTAAATTACCAAGATATAGGAATCAAAACTGCATGTTATTGCCATTTTATTGTTATAAAATTATACATGTCAACCAGTGGAACAAAATAGAGAACCCGTAAATGAATCCACACATTTATGGTCAATTCATTTTTGACAAAATTGATTAAAACACACAATGAGAAAAGGACAATCTCTTCAAAAAAGAGTGTCAGGAAAACTGAATATCCAAATGCAGGAAAAAGAAATTGGATGCTTATCTCACATGATATAAAAAATCAACTCAAATGGATTAAAGACTCAAACACAAGACCTGAAGCTATAAAACTACTAGAAAAAATATTAGGGGGAAGCTATATAACATTGGCATGGGCAAATATTTTTTGGATTTGGCCCCAGAAATGCTCTAACAAATGCAAAAACAGACAAATGGGATTGTGTCAAACCTAAACAGCTTCTTCACAGCAAAGGAGATAATCAACAGACTTAAAGAGACAATTGGGAGAATTTCTCCCAATTCAATGGATTGAGAGAAAATATCTGTAAACTAATATTTGATAGGTGGTTAATATCCAAAATATGTAATGAATTCAAATATCTCATTAACAGGAAAAGAAATAACCCAATTAAAAATGGACAAAGGACCTAAATGAACATTTCTTCAAAAATGACATGCAAGTGGTCAACAGATATATTTAAAAAATGCTTAACATCACTAATCATCAGGGCGATGCAAACTAAAACTACAATGAGATACAACCTCACACTTATTATAATGGCTACTATAAAAGACGAAAGATAATTGTTAGTAAGGATGTGGAGAAAAACAAACCCTTGTACATTGTTGGTGGGAGTGCAAATTAGTCTAGCCACTATGGAGAACTGTAGAACTACCACATTATCCATCGGTCCTATTTCTGGGTATATATCCAAAGGATTTGAAATCAGTATGTCAAGGAGATATCTGTGCTCCCATGTTAATTGCAGCATTATTCACAATAGCCAAAATATGGAATCAACCTATGTACCCGTTAACAGATGAATGGATAAGGAAAATGTGCTATATATAAACAATGGGATACTGTTCAGCCTTTTAAAAGAAGGAATTTTTTTTTCATTTGCAACAATATGGATGAACCTGGAGGACATTATACTAAGAGAAATGTGAAATAACCCAGGCACAGAAAGACAAACACTACACAATCTCACTTATATGTGGAATCTAAAATAATCAAACTCATAGAAGCAGAGAAAAGAATGGTGATTTCCAGAGCCTGGGAGCCAGGGGCAATGAGGAGATGTTGGTCAAAGGGTATAAGGTTTCAGTTAGTCAGGAGGAATAAGTTTTTTGAGATTGATTGAACAGCATGATGACTATAGTTAATAATGAATTGCAAATTTCAAAATTGTTGAGAGTAAATTTCAAATGTTTTCACCACAAAAATGTATTTTGTTAATTACTACAAGGAATAGTATTTAAAGATGCTGCATCAAATCACAACGTGGTAAGAAAAAATATGCCACAGAATGCAAAAGAATTTTATAATTTATTTTTGAAGGATAGTAAATATAAATAATCTGGTGCCCAAGTGCTGTTAATTAAATTGCATCTAGACATCTCAATCTTATAATATCCATTCTCTTTTGGTGTTTATTTCATTTGTTAATGACCAGTAAGAAACACATGAATGCTTCCTAGGTGATAAAGCTTTTTATTACATATGATAATTAATTATATAACATTCAGATTAATAATTGAATTTAATATTTGCATTGGAACAAAATTGATACCTTTTAAGACTTAGTTTTATTAGAATAAAACAGAATTCAATAATCATTTGAGTCTCTAATAATATTATTAATACTAGTGCTAGTGATTATGATATTGATAGCTAAAATTTATGGAGTAGAACCTGTACAACACTGCTCTCACAGAGAAGGATTGAAAGTGCTGAATAGATATTCATTTTTGGGTCAACAGTCTAAGAGAGAGCACTGGGAATCAACAGAAAGGAGGCAGGAGTGAAGTGAAAAAGAGAGAAGTGGGATGACCTGCTCAGCAGAACCAGAGGTACTTGGAGAAGGTGCCCACAGGTGAGGAAAGGACAATGAGGAGAACTCTAGGCTCCACCCTTACCCTGAGGACACTGCAAAATGGAGTGGCAGGAAGGCCTCTTCACAACAGCAAGCCTCCAGACTGATACGGAGACCTGACTGGAGGCTGTATAACTGCATTGCTCCAGAGAGAGGACACAGTTGGTTTGTGATCCCTGGGCTCTGAGGCTGGTGCCATTGTGAAATTCCAGCCTCAGAGTGCTAATTCTACCTAGGGGTCATATCTATAACTGCTACCTCCCCCTGGCCCCTGCTGGGTGAGGAGAAGCAGGGAGTCATGGCACTCATGTGCACCCTGTAGGTAGTGATATGCACCCCCACCACTGCCACCATTGGGGTACCTGGACAGAGCAGGAGACCACAGACCCAAAACCCACTGCTGTGGCCTGGGTGATCCCACTCAACCACACCTCCCATGGTACCATGACAGAGCACACACTCATAGCCCTCAGCACCCACTGCCAAATGTCTGGGCAACTAGACCATGAACACAGACATTTTGGAGGTCCTGAGCAGGGTAAAAGCCAGCATAAGCACCACCTGTAGACCCGGATGAACCACTGTCCTATGCAGGTGCCATGCCCCATGGGCCATTGCTATCCTGCACAGGTGCTTCACCCCACAGGCTCACTCTACCCTGTGGCCCACTCCACCTCATGTGACCCATCCTGCCCACATCTCAAGCACCACAGCTGCCCAGGCCCATGCACATGCCCCATCCCATGGACCATCCCTGACTAGCATGTGCACCTTGCACCATAGGCCCACTCTGCCACAGCAGCCAAGTGGCAACAGCAGGGAAATGGGGGAGATGCAGCAGAGAAGCAGTGTTAAAGGCTCATAGTGCACCTGTCCCTCTCTTCCCTGGTCAAGCTTCCAGAGTAGGACTCAAACACACCATCCAGGGGCCCATCCATATCTTCACTGAGCAACAAACATCCCAGTAAAAGAGAACAAGTGTATCATATCTGCTATTTGTTTTGAGCTGAGAGAAGAGGCCCCAGATGAGAAGGAATGAGATTAAGAACTCTGGCAACATGAAAAAAAACAGGCTCTCTCAACACCCCCAAAGGATCACAATAGCTCTTTCAATAAAGAACTCGAACCAAAAGGAAATTGTTGAAATGACAGATATGAAATTAAGATTATGGATGGCAAGTAACATGAATGAGATTGAGGATAAGGCAGAAAAGCAACAAAAAGCAACCCAAAATATAATTCAGAACATGAACTAAAAATTCACTGAAGAGATAGATAACATAAGAAATGAAAACCTTCCTATTATCACTAGAGATTTAGATATCCAGATTCAAGATGATCACCAAACACCTGGAAAATTTATAGCAAATAGGAAATCACCAGGACAGACAGTCATCAGTGTGGCCAAGGTTAAAGTGAAGGAGAAAATGCTACAAGGTACCAGACAAAATCAACAAGTTACTTACAAAGGAAAACCCATCAGACTAACAGCAGAACTCTCAGCAGAGACCTTACAAGACAGAAGGGGCTGGGGTCCCGTTTTTAGGCTTCTTAAACAGAATAACTGTCATCCAAGAATTTTGCATCCTTCAAAACTAAGTTGCATCAATGAAGGAGAAATAAAGTCTTTAGCAGACAACCGAACTCTAAAGGAATTTGTCACCACTAGACCTCTGCCCCTCAGGAGATGCTTGAAAGTTTTCTATACATAGAACAAAACATTTGATACCCACCAGTGTAAAAACACTTGAAAGTTAAAGCTCACAACTTTTACAAAATAGTATCACAAGGGGGAAAACAAAGCAAATAGGTAATAATCGACATGATGACTAGTACACTATTTCACGTATCAATACTAACATTGAACATGAACAATCTTAATCCTCCACTTAAAAGACATACACTGGCTGATTGAATGAAAAAAACACAAACCAAGTATATGCTGTCTGCAAGAAACCCATAAAACTCACAAAGATTCTCATAAACTCAAGGTAAAAGGATAGAAAAAAAGTACTCCATGTAAATGGAAACCAAAAGTAATCATGAGTAGCTATTCTCATATCAGATAAAATAGACTTTAAACAAACAATGGTATAAAAAAGGCAAAGATGGTCACTATATAAAGATAAAGGGAGCAATTCAGCAAGAAGTCATACAATCCTAAATACATATACACCTAACACGGGAGCTCCCAGATTCATAAAACAAATTCTACTAGATCTAAACAAATAAAGAAACAGCAGTATTACTGTAGCCAGAGATGTCAACACTCCATTGACAGAACTGGACAGATCATCAAGGTAGAAGATAAACAAAGAAATTCTGGATTTGAATGGGACTCTAGAACAAAAGGACCTAACAGACATTTATAGAACTTTCTACACCAAAACAGCAGAATATATGTTCTTATCATAAGCACATGGGATATTTTCCATGATAGATGATATGCCAGCTTACAAAACAAGTCTCAGAAAATTCAGAATAATAAAAATCATCCCATATGTTTTCTAAGATCACAGCGGAATGAAACTAGAAATCAATTACAAGAGGAATTCTCAAATGTACACGAAGTCATGGAAATTAAACAACCTGCTGCCGAACGATCCTTGGGTCAATGATGAAGCTAAGATGGAACTCAAAAGATTTGTTGAACTGAATGACAAACATGACACAAGAATCCAAAATCTATGGGATATTGCAAAAGCAGTGTTAAAGGGGAAGTTCATAGCTCTAAATGCATATATCAAAAGGACAGAAGGATCACAAATTAACAGCCTAATGTCACACCTCAGGGGACTAGAAAAATAAGAACAAACCAAACCCAAAGCCAGCAGAAGAAAGGAAATAAAAAAGGTCAGAGCAGAACTAAATGAAAAGGAAATCAGAAAGCAATATAAAGGATTAATAAAACAAAAAGTTTGTTCTTTGAAAAGATAGAGAAAATCAATGAACAAGCAATAGAAGAGAAAGGACTCATATAAGCTCAATTAGAGATGAAAAAGAGACATAACTGACACCACAGAAATACAAAATATCATCTGTGACTACTGTGAAAACCTTTATGTAAACAAACTAGAAAATCTAGAGGAAATGGATACATTTTTGGAAACATATGATCTGCCAAGTTATAATCAGAAAGAAATACAAACCCTGAACAGACCACTAATGAGCAGCAAGATTGAAACAGTAATTAAAAATCTCCCAACAACAAAAAACCCCAGACCAGATGAATTCACAACCACATTCTACCAGACCTACAAAGAATTGGCACCTATTCTACTGAAATTGCCCTATAATATCGAGAAGTAGAGAATGCTCCCTACCTTATTCTATGAAGCCAGTATCACCCCTATACCAAAGCCAGAAAAGGAAGCCAGAAAAAAAAAGAAGGAAAACTACACACCAATATTCTGCATGAATATACATGCAAAAATCCTCAAGAAAATACTAGAAATCAAATTCGACAGCACATAAAAAACATAATTCACCATGATCAAGAGAGTTCCACCCCAGTGATGCAAAGATGGTTCAACATATGCAAATCAAAAAATGTGATTCATCACAGAAAAAGAATTAAAAACAAAAACCAAATGATCATTTCAATAGATGCAGAAAAGGCATTTGATAAAATCCAGCATGACTTCATGACAAAAATCCTCAACAAAGAATAGAAAGAACATATCTCAAAATAATATAATCTGTATATTACAAACCTATAGCCAACATCACACTGAACGGGGAAAAGTTGAAAACATTCACCCTAAGAACCAGAAGAAACAAGGAGGCCCACTGGAACCATTTCCACTTAGCATACTACTGGAAGTCCTTGCCAGAGCAATCAAGCAAAAGAAAGAAATAAACGGCAACCAAATCAGGAAAGAGGAGGTCAAACTATCCCTGTTTGCTGATGATATAATCTTGTATCTAGAAAACCCTAGGGACTCCACCAAAAGACTTCTAGAATTGATAAATAAATTCAGCAAAGTCTCAGGTTACAAAATTAATGTACACAGATCTGTAGCATTTCTGTATGCTAGTAACGGTCAAGCTGAGAGTCAAATCAAGGACTCAATACCAATTACAATAGCTACAAAGAAAATAAAATGCCTAAGAATATACTCAACCAAAGAGGTACAAGATCTCTACAAGGAGAACTATGAAACACTGACGAAAGAATTCACAGATGACACAAACGAATGGAAAAACATCTCATGCTCATGGATTAGTAGAATCAACATCATTAAAATGTCCATACTGCCCAAAGTGATTTACAGATTCGACATAATCCTCATCAAAATACCAATGTAATATATCATAGATCTAGAAAAAATAATCCTAAGTTTCATTTGGAACCAAAAATGAGCCCAAATTGCCAATGAAATCTTAAGCAAAATGAACAAATCTAGAATTATCACACTACCAGATTTCAAATTATACCATAAAACTATAGTAACCAAAATAGTATGGGATTGGTATAAAAGTAGAGACATAGACCAATGAAACAACAGAGAATGCAGATATAAAACCATCTACCTACAACCAACTGATCTTTGACACAGTAGACAATAACACAAACTGGGGAAAGGAAGCCCTTTTCAATAAATGGCACTTGGACAACCGGATAGCCACATGCAGAATTATGAAATAGGACCCCTATCTCTCACCATATGCAAAAATTAATTCAAGATGGACAAAAGATTTAAATGTAAGGCATGAAACCTTAACAATTCTAGAAGAAAATGTAGGAAAAATTCTTCTAGACATCAGCCTATGCAAAGAATTTATGACTAAGACCCAAAAGGCAATTACAGCAACAACAAAAATGTATAAATTGGAGTTAAATTAAGAAGCTTATGCACAGCAAAGGATATCATCAACAGTGAAAACTGACAACCTAGAGAGTGGGAGAAAATATTTGCAAGCTATGTATCCAATAAAGGGCTAATATCCAGAATCTACAAAGAACTCAAACAAATCAGCAAGAAAATATAAACCACCTCATTAAAAAGTGGGCAAAAGACATGAACAGAAGTTTTTTAAAAGAAGATAGAAAAATGGCCAACAAACATGAAAAAATCATAAACACCACTAATCATCAGGGAAATGCAAATTAAACCACAATGAAATATTATCTTACCCACGTTAGAATGGCGTTTATTAAAAAGTCCAAAAACAATAGGTGCTGGTGCGGATGCAGAGAGAAAGGAATGCTTATACACTGTTGGTGGGACTGCAAATTAGTATTAATATACCCTCTATGAAAAACAGTATAGAGATTCCTCAAATAAATAAATATAGACTTATCATTTGACTCAACAATCCCACTATTGGTATCTACCCAAAGGAAAATAAGTCATTATATGAAAAAGATAACTTCAACCAAATATTTATCACAGCACAATTCACAATTGCAAAGATACAGAACCAATCCAAGTGCCTATCAACTGATTCATAGACTAAGAAAATGTGGTATATATACATACACCATGGAGTACTATGCAGCCATACAAAAGGAATGAAATAATGCAATGGTCCTCAACCTTTTTGGCACCAGGAACCAGTTTCATGGAAGACAATTTTTCCGTACACTGGAGGGTGGGGAAGGGGGCAGGAGAGGGGGCAGAGCTCAGGCGGTGATGTGAGCAATGAGGAGTGGCTGTAAATACACTCCCTGGCCACTCACCTCCTGCTGAGCACTAACCGACTCTCCCCACCCCCACCAACTTCCTAAGTTTCATGGAAGATAATTTTCCCAGGGGTGGTGGACTGCAAAAATAATGTCTTGCAGAAACTTGGATGGAACTGGAGACAATTATACTAAGTGAAGTATCTTCGCAATGGAAAAACAAGTATGATGTGTTAAACGGGGGATATATATGGTCATAAAGAGCTATAATGGACATTGAAAACTAAGAAGGGTGGAGTGTGTGAGGGGGGTGAGAGAGAAAAATCTACCTATCAGGTATAGTGTACACTATTCTGGTTATAGGTACACTGAAAGCCCTGACTTCAGCATCATACAATTCATCCATGTAACAATAAACGTTTGTACTCCCTACAAAAAATTATGGAGTGCCCGTTATAGTAAAAGACATCATGCTAAATGCTACATGTGCATAATCATATTTATTCTTCACTGCAACCTTATGAGGCAGGTACCATTACCTATCTTCATTTTTCAAAGGAGGAAACTGAAGTTAAATATTTCATGCAATATATAACTCCCAAGCAGGACTTGACTCCATGCTGTCTGCGTCCACAAACTAAATGCTAGCTAGTATACCCTGCTAGCATACTGTGTCCTATGAGCAAGCGCTGGGCTAAGTTCCTAAGGGACACTGAGATGACACTGCATGTCTCTCCAAAAACTCTGAATTTGGTATTTTTTTAAGAGATTCTAGCATGTGTTTCTGACTCAAAGAAGAATGGAATAATTGTCAGAAGTGATTCTCTTTTGTGCCCCTAACTGTTCTCTTAGGACAAAAATGACTATTAAAAAAATAAAAACAGTTTAACACATTATTTCTGAGTAGAGAATACAGGAAGACTTGTAAAGGGAGTTAGCTTTGAGCTAGATTTTCAAAAATGGAATGGACACCCACAGAGGAACATGAGGGCAAAAATGACAGAAAGAGGGAACAACTAGAAATAAGACACGGAAATGAGAATACAGAACAAATTCAGGAAATTTATTAAGTTGTTCAACAGATACCTATACCGAGGATGTACCATATACCAGACATTGTTCCAGGACTGGAGGACAGAGTTGCAAACAAAATCTCCAAAGACCCGCCCTCATGGAGCTTGTACATATGAATAAGAGGAGATACTCACCAAAATAATATATACATATATATATATATATTATACACACATATAAACAATGAAACATCCAGCATCAATAAATAATGTACATATAATTAAAGTGTTGGTAAAGTATTGAGATAAAGACGGAGGGGTGCTATTTAGATTAGGTGGATACAGAAAGTCTCTCTGAAGAAAATAATCTAATTAGGCTACAATTTTTCCTCCTATTGCATCTGGTGAACCATTGTTTCATGTGGTTGGTCTTGGGAATGATGAGGCATACAGTACATACGATGGATGGACGTCCTTGTTGGTTCTCTAAATGAGGTGTATGTTGTGGGGATTTGTGCTGGTGGAGCCCATGCAGTGCCTTTAAGGAGTTACCTTTATTCTGGCCATGTGGGCCAAGTGCATAAGAGCACAATCATGAAAAGGTTAAGAAAAAGATTAAAAACTTCCAAAATACACATGTATTTTAAAAATATCTGTTTCCTTCTTCAAACTATTTTAAAAATGCTTTTATAGACCTGGTACTTCTAATTACAGAATGATATATTGCACCCACACATTGTGTATTCAGAGTTGTTTCAGTGCACCTTAAAAGAATGCAAAATTATATCAGATACTAAATGTCTGAAGCATGAAGTTCTTTGGGTTCCTATTCTTAATTATTGTGCTGAATTTCATATTTGCATCTGGATTTCATATGAATAAATTATTTTCCAAATACATAATTTAAGAAAATTAATATTCGGTCTTATTTTAATACAGACTAGAATCTAAGCCAAATTCATCTGTGAATAAGAATGTTAAGTAGTAATGCCATTTAAAACCCCAAAAGCTTGTAGTCAGCCAACATGTAAGTTGCTCTGTTATGCACAGTTATTTATGATCAGTCCTCCCCAAAGACAATTACTGTGTTCTTTGGTGCTGTGGTTCTTGGCATTACAGGCAACCCTAATGCTTTCTGATTTCATTTTGTTCTTGACCCTTAGTCTCATGGAACTGATAGATCACAAATTACCTTTAGAACTTGACAAAGTCATATCCTTTAGACATTTCCCATTGAAGCTACTGCACTTGTACAGAATAGTATCCTGCCTCTCTCTGCCCTATCCAATTCTGTTCATGACTGGCACAAATTATATATTCTCTAACTTCTAGTCTTTGCTCAGTTCCTTTTTTTTTTTTTACACTGGATTATAATCTTTTCAAGAATAGAGGACACTTCCTTTTTTAACCTCATAGCATCTACTCAAATAATTTTGTTTCCAGTGAATGCCGAATTAGTAGGTAAGTGATCTATTTTCTGGCCAAGCAAAGTCCACATAATGTGGATAGAGAATAAGTGAGTGGTGAAAGATTAAGGCCATTTAGGGCACACTGAAGAGGGTGTTATATACCAACTTAATATGCAATATTGAATCAAAGCTTTTGATGTTATTGTTTTTTAACTCATAAATGACTTTATCAAAGTGGGGTTTTCAGGAGATTAATCTGAAACAAATTATAAGAAAAAGAGATGAAATGTTAAATTACATTTTTTTGCCTGCAGGTTATGCAAATAGATACAAAAAGAATTTTCAAATACAGATTTAAAAGATTATAATCTAGGGTTTAGATAGTTTAGTGTCTCACTAATGATAAAGGGGTCACTTCTGCAACATGATATAATAATAGTCTGAAATGTGTACACACTTAATAATAGAGCTTCAAATTGCATGAAACAAAAATTGACAGAACTGAAAAGAGAAGTAAATCAACATTTACACTTGAAGACTTCCACATTCCCTTCTCATTAATAAAATAATAATAAAATCAGTAAAGCTATAGAACACTAGGACAATGCCATCAACCAGCTTGACACAATGCATTTATAGAACACCCCAAACAACAACAGAAGAATATAACTTCTTTTCTACTCCATACGAAATAGTCCAATAAAATACACCATAATCTGGGCTATAAATCAAACCATAATAACTTTATAAGGAAACAGAAAGAAGTATGCTCTTTGATCATAATGGAATTAAACTGGAAATCAATAAAAGAAAATATTAAGAAATGTCTAAATATTTTCAAATTAAAAACATGCTTTTATTAATAAATAACCCATGGATCAAATAAGAAATTATAGGGGAAATTTAAAAATATTTTGAACAGAAGGAAAATGAAAATACAACATATCAAAATTTGCAGGATGCCACTAAAGCAGTGCTCAGAGAGAAGTTTACAGCATATTATTGAATGTTTATATTAGAAAACTGTTCAAGTCAATGACATAAGATACCACCTCAAGGAAATTGGAAACAAAGGGAAAATTAAACTCAAAACTATCATAAAGGTAAGAGCAGAAATCAATGACATTGAGAATAGAAAAATCAACACAGGAAATCAAGGAAACCAAATCTGGTTCTTGGAAGAAAAATCAATAATATCGATAAAGCTTTAGGCAGACTGACCAAGAAAAGAGGTAACAAAAATTTTAAATATTGGAAATGAAAAATCAAATATCACTACACACCCTACAAATGTTAAAAGAAAAATAAGAAATGCCACACATAATTCTTTGTCCATAAATATAATTTAGATAAAGTGGGCAAATTTCTCAAAAGAGAAACTGCTAAAGGTCTCTCTCAAAAAAATGAATAACCCTAATAGACCAATATCTGTTACAAAAATTGAATGTGAAATTGACAACCTTCCAACAAATGAAACTTCTGTCATATATGATATCATTGGCAAATTCTACCAAACATTTAAAGAATAAAAATTACTAATGCTACACAAGCTCTTTCCAACTCATTTCATTAGTAAAGAATTACTCTGATACCAATACTAAATGAAAGCATTACAAGAAAAGAAAACCAGAGACCAATATTTTTCTAATACATAGATATAAACATCATCAAAATATTAGTAAATAAATCAAATCCAGGCACATAGAAAATGGAGAACACCTTATGCCCAAGTGAGTTTTATTCTGGTGATACAAGACTGGTTCAACATTCGATAATTAATGAATGTGATCCACCACATTAACACACTAAAGAAGGAAAACTCCGTAATCATCTCAACAGATGCAGAAAAAACATTTGACAAAATTCAACCACCATTCATTTTTATTTTCAGCTTTATTGAGGTATAATTGACAGATAAAAATTGTATATATTCAAGGTATACAATGTTATGTTTTGAGATATATATATATACACACATACATACATATATATGTATATAGTGAAATGATTACCATAATCAAGGTTATTCACATATCCATCACCTCACATAGTCACCTTTGTGTGTGGGGGGGGGGGAGTGAGAATACTGAAGATCTACTCTCTTAGCAAATTTCAAGTACACAATATAGTTAAGTACAGTAACTAGGCTTTATTAGTCTCCAGAACTTATTCATCTTATAACTCACAAGTTTTTACAATTTGACCATCTCCCTATTTACCCTCACACTCTGACCCCTGGTAATCACCCTTCTACTTTCTGTTTCTATGTATCCAACTTTTTTAGATTCCACATATATGTGAGATTGTGTAGTATTTGTCTTTCTGCTCTAGAATATTTCACCTAGCATAATATCCTCAGGTTTATCCATGTTGTTGCAAATGACAGGATTTCCTTCCTTTTAAAGGCTGAATAGTATTCCATTATGTACATATATCACATTTTCTTTATTCAGTCCTCCATTGACAGACAGGTTGATTCCATATCTTGGCTATTGTAAATAATGCTGCAATTAACATAGGAGTGCAAATATCTCTTTGAGATACTGATATCAATGTCTTTAGATTATACCTTGAAGTAGCATTACTGGATCTTATAGTAGTTCTATTTTAAAATTTGAGGAAACTCTATACTATTTTCCAAAATGGATGTAAGCATTTACACTCCTACCAATAGTGTGTAAGAGCTCCCTTTTCTCCACATCCTCACCAACATTTGTTATCTTTTGACTTTTTTGATAATAACCATTTTAACATGTATGAGGTGATAGTTCATTGTAGTTTTGATTTGCATTTTTCTGATGATTAGTGAGGTTGAGCACCTTTTCATGTACTTCTTGGCCATTTGTATGTCTTCTTTGAAAATGTGTTTGTTCAAATCTTTTTCCCATTTTTAATTGGGTTATTTGTTGTCTATTATTAAGTTGTAGGAGTTCCTCATATATTTTCAATATTAACCTCTTATCAGATATATGGTTTGCAAGTATTTCCTCCCATTCTTTGGGTTGCCTTTTCATTTGTTGATAGTTTCCTTTGCTGTGCAGAAATTTTAATCCCCCAGAATTTATTTATCTTATAGCTGCAAGATTGTACATTAGGTCTCCGGAACTTTTCATTTTATAAATATGTTTTTGAGGTTCTTCAAAATATTAAAAATAGAAATACCATATGATTCAACAATAAAATAAAAACTATAGTCCCATTTGTTTATTATTGCTTTCATTGTTTTTGATTTTGCTTTTTATATCCCAGAAACCATTGTCAAGAGCAATATCATGGAGCTTTTCCTCTATTTTTCTTGTCTAAAAGTTTTATATTTTAATGTCTTATTTTAAAATCTTTAGCTGATTTTTGTGTGTGGTGCAAGATTTAGTGCAAGATAAGGATCCAATTTTATTTTTTTGTATGTGGATACCCAGTTTTATTAATACCACTTGTGGAAGAGATTATCTGTTCCCCATTTTGTAATCTTAGCACCCTTGTCAAAGATCAATTGACCACATATGCATGAGTTTATTTCTCGGCTTTATATTCTTTTCCCTTGGTCTGTATGTTTGCTTTTATGTTAGTACCATACTGCTTTGTTTATTACAGCCTTGTAATATGATTTAAAATCAGGAAATGTTTATGCCTCCGGGGATTTTATTTTTTCTTGCTTTAGCTATTCAGAATCTGTTGTAGTTCGATACAAAATTATTCATTTTTTCTGTTGCTGTGAAAAATGCCATTGGAATTTTGATAGGGATTGCATTGAATCTGTAGATTGCTTTGGGTAGAGTGAACACTTTAACAATATTAATTCTTCCAATCCATTAACATGGGATATAGGTACATTTACTTGTGTCATTTTAAATTTCTTTCACCAATGTTTTATAGTTTTCACTGTACAGCTCATTTACCTCCTTGGTTAAATTTATTTCTAAATATTCAATTACTTCTATGCTATTTTAAATTGAATTATTTTCTTTATTTCCTTTTGGGATAGTTCATTCTGAGTGAGTAGATATGTGACTGATTTTTGTATGTTGATTTTGTAACCTGCAACTTTACTGAAGTTATTAGTTCTAACAGTTTTTTTCATGGCAGCTTTAGGATTTTCTATGTATAAGATCATGTCATCTGCAAACAGAGACAATCTTACTTTTTCTTTTCTTATTTTATTTCTTTTTCTTGCCTAATTGCTCCAGCCAGTACTATGTTAAATAAAAATGGTAAGAGTGGGTATCTTTGTCTTCTTCCTGGTTAGAGGAAAATGTGTTAACTTTTCACCATTGAGTATGGGATTATAATGTACAGCCCTTATTGCATTGAGGTATATTCCTCCTATATCTAATTTTTGAGAGCTTTTGATCATGAAAAGATGTTAAATTTTCCTCACCAAATTAGTAATATAAGGAAACTTCCTTAACCTGATAAAGGAAATCTAATAAATATGGACAACTAACATATATAATGGTGAAAGACTGATTACTTTCTCCCTAAGATCAGAAACAAGGAAAGGATGCCTATTTTCACCACCCACAGTCATCATCATATTAACACCTATATTCAGTGTTGTACCTAGTCAGTGCAATAAGGGAAGCAAAAAGACTGAAAGACATACATTTTGGAAAAATAGAATGATTTCTATACACAAATGACATGTCTATGTAGAAAATCTCAAAGAATGCTCCAAAATGCTATTATGCCTGATAAGACAGTTTAGCAAATGCGTAAGATACAAATTTGTTACACAAAAAGCATTTTTATTTATATACTTCCAATGAATAATTAGAAATTTAAATTTGGAAAACAATACCATTTATGATATCATCAAAAACTCTACATATGTATAAATCTTGAAAATGTTTGCAGGGTTTGTATATGGAAAACTAAAAACACTGATGGAAAAAAATCAAAGAAAGCCTAAATTAATGGAGAGACATAACATGCTCATGGATTGGAAGATTCAATATTGTTAGGATTTCAAGTCTCCCCAAAGTCATACATAGATTAAATGAAATTCCAATCCAAATCCCAGTAGGATTTTTTGTAGAAATTGACAAACTCATTCTAACAGTTATTTTTAAAAAAGGAGCTTGAGTAGGCACAACAATTTTGAAATGAATAACAAAAATTTGAAGGGCTCAAACCACCTGATTTCTAAACTTATTATGAAGCTACACAAATCAAGATATTGCAGTATTGGAAAAATGATATATATACATAGAGAGAGATAGAGGTAAAGATAGATATATAGGTCAGTGGAATGGAACACAGAGTCCAGAAATAGATTCACACAAATATACTTAACTCTTCTTTGACAAAGCTTCAAAAGCAATACAATAGAGAAAGGATAGTCTTTTTATCAAGTGGTGCTGGAACAGTTGATACATATCTGAAAAAAAAATGAAACTCAGTATTCATACTCTGAGCCATATAAAAATTAACCCCAAATTACTCATAGAACAAAATGTAAAACCTGAAACTCTAAATGTTTTAGAATAAAATATAGGAGAACATTTTGTGGCATTTGATTAAGCAAAGATTTATTATATTCCCACACCAAAACACAGTACCGAAAAAGAAAACTGGTAAATTTGATTTCATCAAAATTAAGTCTTCTATTTTTCAAAAGACACTCTTAAGAGAATCAAAAGATAAGCCACAGACTGAAATTGTGAGACGCAGATTTTCAGATCACATATCTGACAAAGGTCTTGTAGCCAGAATATATTAAGAACACTTGAAACTCAATAATGGGAAAATAAAAATTTTTAATGGGTGAAATATTTGAGGAAACACTTCAACAAATACAGGAAAAGATGTTCAATAACATTAGTCATTAGGGAAAAACAAATTAAAACCACAATGAGATACCACTACATTCATGCTAGAACAATTTAAAAATAAGAAAAAATTATGAAAACAGTGAGTGCCAGCAAAGATTGGAGCAACTGGAACTCTCCTACACTGCTGGTGGGAATATAAAATTGTATCAGCCACTTTTTAAAAAACAGTTTGTCAGGCCGGGCGCGGTGGCTCACGCCTGTAATCCTAGCACTCTGGGAGGCTGAGGCGGGTAGATAGCTTAAGGTCAGGAGTTCGAGACCAGCCTGAGCAAGAGCGAGACCCCATCTCTACCAAAATTAGAAAGAAATTAACTGGAAAACTAAAAATACATATATAAAAAAAAATTAGCCAGGCATGGTGGCACATGCCTGCAGTCCCAGCTACTCAGGAGGCTAAGGCAGAAGAATCACTTGAGCCCAGGAGTTCGAGGTTGCTGTGAGCTATGATGAAGCCACGGCACTCTACCCTGGGCAACAGAATGAGACTGTCTCAAAACAAAAACAAACAAAAAAAAAGTTTGTCAGTTTCTTAAAAAGTTACAGATGCACTTACTATAAGACTTAAGAATCTCACTCCAAGGTATTCACCCAGGTAAAATGAAAGCCTATTTTGATACATAGCCTGCATACACAATTTTATAGTGGCTTTATTCGTAACCACCAAAAACTGGAAAGAAACCAAATATGCTTCATCTAGTGACTGGATAAACAAACCGTTCATTACTCAATAATGAAAAGGAAGGAACTAAGGATATATCTAAAAATAATGATGAATCTCTAAATAATTTTGTGAAGTGTAGAAAGTCATAAACAAAAGCATATATTCACAATGTTTACATTTTCTTGACATTATAGAACAGGCAAACTATAGGAGATAATCAGATCAGTATTTTCCTGAGGCTGGCGGTGGTCATTGGGATTAACAGCAAAAGGACATAAGGAATACTTATACGATAATAGAAATGCCCTAAAATAGAGTTTTGGTGATTGCTTCGAAACTATAAATTTACTGAAAAATGTTAATTATATACTTACCATAGATTAATTTTATGGCACATAAATATATCTCAATAAAACTGTTTTAAAAAAGACAAGATAAAAGGAGATATCTGTGTGCTCTCTCTCATGTGTGTTACATCACACATAAATATATGAATCGCAAAAACCCATAGCCAAATTCTTCCTATAAATCAATGCAAAATATAGACAATCAAATAGAAAATGGGCAAAAGAGTTGAACAGGCAGCTCAAAAAAGAGGCTACTAAATGGTCAATAAAGTATATGAATAAATGAAAAAACACATGAAAAAATGCTCAACATGATTAGTCATGAGAGAAATGGAAACAAAACCACAATGAGATATCACTATACATACACCAGAATAGCTCAAATTTAAAAAAATGACAACACAAAGTGCTGAGAAAGATGTGGAGTAACTTCAAGTGCCATACACTGCTATTAATAGTATAAATGCAAATAGTACTACCACATTGGAAAATTCTTTGGTGGTATCTACCAAACCTGAACGTACTCATATCCTGTGATGCAACAATTTCACTCCAACATACATTTTCAATATATATCTATACATATGTTTACTAAATACATGCAACAAATGCTCATATGAGCACTATTTGTAGTAGCAATAAACTAGAATTGATCCGATTATTCAGAAATAGTGGAACGGCTGATTAAGTTGTGGTATATTAATAAAACAGCAAACTACACAATGAAAATTAATGAACTATTAAAGGCAACATCTTAGATGAATCTCACAGACATAAATTTAGTGGCAAGAAATCAAACAGTAAGGAAAATATACTGTGTTACTCCATTTAAATAAAATTCAAAACCACATAAAACTAATCAAAAAGAAGTTAGGATAGAAGCTAACTTTGGGGTAGAATGGGGTATTGACTGGGATGAGACAGTAGGGGAACTTCTCATAGTATAGCTAGTATTCTATTTTTTTGTCATAGCACTAGATATAGAAGAATTTTGCTGTTCTAAAAACCATCAGGCTGTACCATTACGATATGTATTATTTTTGTATGTATGTCATTTTTTCAATTAACCAATTTTACTTTAATAATAGCTCAACAGCTAAAACAATTATTTCTATCATTTTCTCTCTCCAAATAGCCCAATTTAATCATAAATATTTATAGCAATTGGACACAAATATTCCAAGCATTCTTCCAACGCTTAAGGTAATAATTTATGTGGATGTTTACAACATCAAAACATAAGATTTTCACAAATTATTTCATCCCATTTCACTTTTGAGTACGTTCAGCTTTTTAGTTTAAGTTTTTTAGTTTATTTCAACAAAGCAAGCTCCAAAGTCATCAAGAGCTTGTCCCTGACCCTCTACTTGACATTACATAATAGCAACACTAAGTACTATGACTGATCATGAACAAATTCTTAGAATTGGCAACAATAATGCCTGGGCTGGAGTGCAATTTACAATCTTGGAATTCTTTCTCGGGTGTCCTCCAACTCCCTTCTGCTTTCTCTGGCACAAATTTACTTCTCAAAATGGTAGGAAGGAGCTGACACAATAGTGTGCTTTACTCTCAGATCAAAACAAAAACATCTGTTAGATTCCCCATCCATGGTCACTCAGAAAATCTGCCTCTGGCTGACCTTTGCATGTGTATCTTGCAGGCTGCAGTGGCAATATTCTGTCTTTGTATCTTTTCTCTTTATCTACCTAACCAGAAGCAGCCCTGAAGGCAATCTATCTCACATGGACTCAACAAGGTAGGAGCACATGGGAGCTCCTGAGGGATTTCTTTTTGCTAAGTTATTTGGTGGAATTAGAAAGGTTGCATGGTTAATGACAAGGGCAGATGGGGGAACATCACTGGTAAATTATAAATTGCTTCATTTATTACTACCTCTTTCTATCTCTGATGTTAGATGATCTTCGATTAACAAGCATTCATTGAATGCTTATATTAATATATACTGATGTTTGTCCTAGGTGCTGAGGCACTGTTCTATGCACTGGGAATACAGCAACAAATGATGCAGACAAAAATCCTTGACAGTATGGGGATTATCTTCAACTGGGTATATAGACAACCAGATGCAGACAATAAAAAATGAGTAAATATATTAAAAAGTTAGTATGTCAGATGTGTAATAAGTAGTATGAAGAAAAAATAGGGAATAATGTTAGGAAGTTCCAAGAGGCCTGTTTTAAATAATGGGGCCATGAAACACATTACTGAAAAAGTTACTTTTGAGCAAGGATCCACAGGAAATGAAGGAGAAAGCCATGGAGCTATCTGAGAGTAGGGATCTATCTTATGGGAGAGCTTTCCAGTCTGAGAAAGCAGTGAGCACAGAAATCCTTAAGTGGAGCTTTGAGGAACAGCAAGGAAGACAGTGGGACAGGAAGGAAGATGAATTAGTTTCTAGGGCTGCTGTAACAAAGTATCACAAACTGGGTGGCTTGAAGCAACAGAAGTGTACTCTTTCAGGGATCTGGGGGCCAGAAATCTAAAATCAAGGTGTTGGCAGGGCCATGGTCCTTGCAGAGGCTTTGGGGGAGGATTTGTTTTTGCCTCTCCAAGCTTCTGGTAACTTCCAGCATTCCTTGCCTTGTCTTCTGCCTCTGTCTTTCCATCTCCACCTATCTACCACATGCCTCTCTTTGCCTCCTCTAATCATGGGAACCCTGTGATTATATTGGGCCCATCTGAATAATCCAGATAAATTCCTTCTCTCAAAATCCTTAACTTAACCAAATATTTTTCCATATAATGCACCATTCACAGGTTTCAGGAATTTCGCATGGTTCTTTCTAGAAGAGCCATTTTTTTCAGCCAATCACAGAAGGGAAAGGGTGAACAAGTATCAGATGAGCTCAGAGATACAGTCAGCTATCAGGCCATGGAAGGACTGTAGACTACTGCAAGGCCCTGGGTGATTTTTCTGAATAAAATGGGAAGTTCAGTGACACTATCCAACTTATTCTACATTTTGTACTGCTTGGGCAAACCCTTTCAATGTAATATCTGCCTAGTCATGATAAGGGAAATTTTGATCCTTTCTTGGCTGTTTACTGGATCTCACCGATCCATTTCATCATGAAGAGAAGACTGTCCATCATTCACACTGCAGCCTTAGTGATATTTTAAAAACAGTAACCAGATTCAGAAACAAAACCTGGCTGTGGTACTGAGCATGCCCAGCAATTATAAGTTTTCAAGGAAAACTCAAGGGCAGTGCAATTAGTAACAGAAAAGCTAAGTGAGTCTAAAAGGAGCCCCAAAATAAAAGGCAAAGGATAAATGGGTACTTCAGAGAATACCCATAATGCAAATAAAATATGATCCCCCCTCCATCTCCACTCCATCATCCCCACCTCTGTCCACATTGATATATCTACACTGAGCCAGGATTTCTGCCTGATCACAAAAATCCTTGCCAGCCAGGTTAAGAAGTTTAGGCTTCACCCTAAGGACAATGGGAAACCAGTGAAAGGTTTATAACTAAGATTCAATGTGGCCAAGTTTTTCTTTCAGAAACATCACCAAGGCTATAGTGTTAGGGATGGATGGGGGAGAAGTGGGAATTAAGAGAAGGGCAAGCAGTGTTGCAGTATACCAGGCAAGGGTTGAGGAGAACCTGCACTACACAGTGGCAGGTACTGCTGCGGCACAGTGTACCGAGGATGACAGAAATCTTAACACTCATCACTGTCAATAGCCAACAGTGTTGCAGGACATAATGTCATATTACAGAATACATATTAAAGAGGAGGGGTCATGTGGATCAGCCCATGTCTTCACATGTAAAATCATTGTTCCTGACAAATAAGAACATGGATACATGGGGACCCATGTATATCAATGTCTCGAAGAAGAAAATCATGCCATGTGTACCAGCAGGGACTGCTGCAGAAAAAGCTGTGTAAGCAGCTAGATACATTTCAGGGTATTTTCAAAATGTCTCCCCTTAAACAACTGCTGCTCTTTTTGCTTTGACAATCAAATCCAGATTCAAAAGAATGATTATAACTAACTATAGTGCATCATTTTTCTCTCTGAACAAACCTAGAGGGGGAAAGTGACCATTGAAGAGAATAATAGGCTTGAGATAAGCAGGGCAAATTGAATTCTCCCTAATTCATGGGTGAGAACACTATATTAGCATGTATTAAGTGCCCATTATGTTCTGGGTACTGTGAAGTGCTTTCACACATTATATCATTTAATTCTTACAACAACTCCACAAAGTATGTGTAATCATCCTTATTTCATAAATGAAGACACAGAGGGGCAGATAAATTAACAGACAAATCTAGCCAATAAGTGGAAGGGCTGAGACTTGAACCCCGGCTGGCATATTGACTCCATAACACCATTTGGCTCCCCATTCGGGTAAGACTAAATGCTTGCTTCCCCAGGAGATATTAATATTCGGCTGCATAATTCACTAGGTGGTTTTTGGTCAGACTCTTGGCCTCTACCCCATCCCTACACCTCAGGGAGCCAATGAAAAAACCAGGAAAGGTGTTGAGTGGAGGAGAAAGAAACCAGGTTTTCTATCTTTCAGGGAGGAATTAAGCCATAGGCAGGGAGGCCTGAGAAATGACCCTTAAGGCATTGCACTTTTCTTTCATTGAGATTTGGACACTGCATTGTCTCAGAGTGCTGCAGTAACTTCAAATGATCACTTCTGCAAATGCAATTTTCAGCATCAAGGAGTCTTAACAAGTTTTAGAGACAAAGTGTCAAGTTAGTTCTATATAATGACTCTAATGTCTATCAGATGAACGAATCCTGAGGAGTCTCTCATAATGAATATTATGTATTCCATGCTGTAATGTTGCCGAGCACTTTCATACTAGATGCAGAGTTAGGAACATAAGTATAAAGCTCTGTAGTGGCTTCAGAAAAAGTAGTATATAGACAGTAGGGCATATAGACAAGAAACAGACATTGTAATAAACAGCTGTGATTTTGCAATATCAAAGGGAATATTTTGTGTGTCAACGAGAATGAAGAAACTGATTCCACTGACAGCAGAGGCTATGCTAAGGCTCGTGGCTTTCAAATATACAGTATATGTCAGACCTCTCACTGCTAATATGCACATTTTTCTCACACACAATAGAGATAAATTGTTTTTCTGAAAGTTCCTTGGATTACATAGTCAGATTTAAATTGAAAGTAATTTGGCCTTATCTTGAGAGTGAAGGCATCAATATTTTTGGCCTGTTCACATGTATCTGAGACAGGATATAACTGCAAGCCAGTTCAGAAAGCCTAGTCATCACGTTTCTCTTATCTTCTAATGTCATAGATACAAAAAAGAATTGTACCCTTCCCATCCTCTCAAGTCCTCTTTTCAAATGAAAAGAATATGGAGATGAAAGCACAGCTTTCTTCCCATTATTACCAACAACTGCACTTCTCTCTTTTCAAATTTCCCTCTTAAAAATTCTAGTTATAATAAGTGCTTGGGCACCAAGTATTTTCACAGAAGGAAAAGCTATAATTTTTACCAGAAGTGCAACATTCCAGCTAACTTTAATATAGTATTGGGCAATAATTAGGTGTGATATATCTTCTGTTCACAGGGAGGTTTTTATATATGAACAATTTGAAAAGTGTTAGATGGGCAATCTATGGCAAGCTGAATAGGACCAGAAGGTTTAAAAGCTCGTACTTTAAATGACAGTAATAACTGAATTTTCTTTATAATACTAGCAAAGCTCCTGTAGAGGTACCAAGCTGTACCCACTCAGCCAGCTCCATGGTGCCAAAGAGGAGGAAAAAGTGCTGTCTTACAGGCCTCCATCTTCTAATCTCACCCTGAATATGGCTCTACTGTCATGGAATGGAAATACCCTTATTTTCTTGATCTGGAAATTGGGCCCAATTCTTGCCTTACAGGACTCTTTTGAAGATTAGGTAAAATGAAGATGTGAAGTGTCTGGTGCTCTATAAATAATAGCTGCTATTATTATTATTACTATTACTATTATTATTAAGAGGAGAGGGTAAATGTCACAGTACCACCAGCAACAGTATTTGCCTCAGGGATGTTTCTATAATAGCAAAACAGAAAGGACACCATGTCAGAACTACAAAAATAAGCCAAAAGATCAAAGACCAATGCTCAGCATACTGATTGAGCAGCTATGGAACTCTGACCTTCGGAAAACAGCATCCTCTGGCACTATTCCACTGTGATAGGACAGGCTCACAAATGTTCCTGTATCATTTCAAAATCACCTTATTATAAGTGTAAGTTGATAGGCATGTTCACATAAGCATCTCTTTTATTTTCTGCAGTATACATTAGCAGATTCCTACCCAATTTTTGTTTCTTTAATGGGGAACTTCACCTTCTTTGATGACATTCTTGTTTTGCTACTTGAGACATAAAGGCTTTTACTGAAAGCAAAGTACAATTTACAACGGAGAACATTTCTAAATTACAGGTTGTGTGCAACTCAGGTCGCTGTTTTAGAAAGACAAATTTCAGAACCAAAGAGAAATAACAGAAAATAATAGCGGTTGGTGACACAGATGCCAAACAAACCGTAGGTGACATTAGTATCTCCATTTTAATTCTCTTCTTGCATAAATGATCTTTCACACTAAATTTCTGTAACTTTGTACTCAGCTTGCATGCTACAAATCTGCCTAGCATTCCTCAGGGCATACCTCTATAGATTAAAACCAAGACAGACTTGCCTTCTTGCAGGAAGGTGTGCTACCATCCCAGGATATTTCACAGATGAAGCCCACAGAATATTTTACCAAACACCCTGGACAATATCCTCTTCTGCTTGTTTGCATGGTGTTCAATGATTATCAGCACAGACCAAGGAAGCATCGGGCTTGGACGAGACACTGAAAGACTTGGCAGCACGAATGGTGTTTTCTTCCCTCCCTCCTACTGCCGGTTGGGGCCTGAAAAGAGAGGCAGCTTTGGTTGGTGAAAGGCTCCCAGGAAAGTCAAGCCTCCTAAAACCTAAATCAGATCACATCACCCCCTGCTTAAAACTGTCCAGTGGCTTCTTATGAACCTGGAATGAGATCCACAGTCCTCAAGAGACTGCCACGGCCCCATTATGACCTGGCTGTTGCTGACATCTTGAAACTCATCTTTCATTTTCCCCCTTTCCCCACTTTGTTTCTGCTCTGATGTCCTTTTTTCTTATTCCTCAAACAAGTTCAAATTTATTTCCACATTAGGACATTTGCGCTAGCCGAGCACCCTAGAAGGCTCTTTTCTCAGAGCTTCACAAGACTCCTTATAGCTCAGATCCAGCTTCGGCATCACCTCCTCAGACACACCTTTCCTGGCAAGAAATAAAGTAGCCCTGTCGGACACAATATCATCCCCTTATTTGATATCTGCTCAGAATTTATTGCTCTGTGGATATTTATTTGTTCATATGTTGGTCTCCTTCCTCTAGAATGTAAGCTTTGTGAGATCAAGAACTTCACCTGTTTTTTTGTTTATTTGTTTTGTTTTGTTTTTAGCACTGTATCTCCAGGGGCCCAGAAGAGTGCCTGACAAGCTGAGTGAGTACTCCATAATATTTGTCAGTTGAGGAAATAGGGAAAGAGTTTCAGAACTATAGTTTTAGATACCAGATGGGTGGGGTTCTTAGAATTAGAATGCATTGCAAAGGCATAGGGATGAATATGGTTGCTTCGACTAAATTTGAGGAAAGAGAAAAGATGACCTGATAAACACATGAAACCAATGACTAAAGGGAACAAAAGGCAACATTTCAAAAAAATGAATGTGGGAGGTACTGGGGATTAACATAAGTATTTAGAAGGAATTTAGGGCTTCAAATGTGCATACACCAGCATGCGAAGCATAGATAATAAACAGGGTGAAGATAAGTTTATGAAAATAATGTGGTGAAGATGGTCTCATACTAATATGAAGTTTTGGTAGAATGAGAATCAAGATTAGAATCTACGATAAAAGGTCTTCTCTGTATGTTTGATGTTTCTGCAACATTTACCAGGAAAGCATTCATGAAATGATAAAATGAGAGAAGTGGCATTACTATGTACGATTTCCCAGACTGTGAAAAAAATTACTACTAGTCATACACGAAATGATTTTAATAGTGTAAAGATAATCCTTCTCTGCCAAAACAAATCTGGCAGCACAATCCAGGAAGGGTTGGTCCTTGCCCAGGGCCAGGGAAGCTGGCAGGGCTTACCACTTTGGCAGGGGCACCCATAGCCTTTGGGATTAGAGTAGGAGAAGAGGAAAGATGGAAGCAATAGGTGAGCAGGGAGAGCAGTGAGCACAGATGAGTAAGTTGGTGGTGGCATACACCTATTCCAAGATTGACAAGGTGTTCCTGCTACCTGTCCCTGGGTTCTGAGGAGCCCCAGCTTTCAGCTCACTTAAATGAAGTAAGGAGAGAGTTGGCTTGGGGAGCAATTAGGACACACTCTTTACCTATGCTTGATATTTTTCCTTTTAAAATAAGTTTTAAAGGGGGAGAGGACAAAGAAAATTACTAAATAAACACAATATGTATGGATAATAAATAATGGTAAGATGGTAAATATAATTGAGGTGATATTTTTAAAAATACTGTTTCCTCCATTTGCCTTTCTGAGTGCAAGGTTTTTTCCTTAAATGGCCTGAAGCATCCATTTTTCCTGGAAGGAGATGAAGATTTGTTGCAAAAGGAATGAACTAAGAATATATCACACAGCTTCCGACACAGTGAGTCAGTATCTTTATGAGGCAAACTGTTAGTTTAAAACAGGAACTTATAAGTTCCTGACTTTCTCCTTTTAACCTTTAGGACTCCGTTAATAGAGACTTCTGTAGTATAAAGAATATTTTCTGGATTAGCTGGAGTCTGGAAGGACTGTGTGTGTATATATACACACACACATATATATATATATATCATAGGGAAAATAAGAGGTAAAAAAGGTAGAAAGGATAGAGGCACAGCAGTCAGACATGTGTCCCAACTAGGAAGAGTAACACTGCACATAAAGAAGGCATCTTGCCATCACTTCCTAGTTGACACTCTAGGAGGCAGTCAACCGGGGCCTACCTGGATCAAAGCAATGTGTTCAGGCAAGGAGAGACTCTCAGATAGGGCTCTCCCAAACGTTCCTTGATTTGTATGTGGCACACTCACTGAGGGGGCCTGCCGTGGGAACCATTATGGCAGAACAAGTTAACCCAGCATGGAGGTGGGAGCGTACTACCACCAGGCAAAGAGAGCTACACAGAGGACATGGCAGAGACCTCAGGGGTTTGCACTCAGAGAGAGCCGAGTAAGATTTAGCCAAACAAGCCAGCCATGGAAGATACCCAGGCCTTGATCAAGCGAAGAGAGAGCAGAGTGCAAGCTGCAGCCATCAACATAAATGCCAGTAGGGCAAGCAACTACCAGAGATATCGCCAAGGTGGACCAGAAATATGACCAAGTGACAACAAGAGCAGCTAGAGGACTCTAATGTTCTGGTTCCTACATAAGGCACATAAAATCATAGCACACACACCATCTACCCAAATAAAATTTTACAATGAGCTGGAATGGAGACGTGGAAAAATGAGAAATCTGAGATGCTAAGAATTTTTCTTCTTCTTAGTGGGACTTGGCAATACTTAAAATAACTCTATTATATTTGAATAAGGTTTAAGCAGAGAAGACTAAATATTAATTTCTCCACTAGACAGTGAGGTAAAGCTTGAGAGAAATATCAAGCTAGTTATAGAGAAGAAAAGTTGCATTTTCTCTGCACGAGTTGTGCTGTGAAATATTTTTGTGATTCTGCTGCAAGAGTCAATAACTGGGCTCTAGGAAGCACTGGGATAAGCTTTAGCAAAGACCAGCTGGCAGATTCTGATGATGCCTTCCTGACCCATATTTTCAAACTCACCCAGAAACTAGATATATTTCAGAGATAAGCTTTCACTTTTCTGGAAAACAATTGGAAATACAGTTCAGCAAAGATCAGAATATCTGACAAGGTTTTGACTTGATGGGCTGAGAAATTCACCTCTAAGACAGGTCTAGGTGCAGCTAGAGGACTTCCTACTATTCTGGACTTAATTCTGAATAAAATGTAGGGCTGGGTAAAGTCCATAAACCATAGGAGAAAAACTCTATATTCTCTTGGCAAGAATAGGACATTAATACTAATAATTCATATGCCCATGACTAGCATTTCCCAAAGAAGATTTTATGAAATATATGTCCTAAGAGATGTTCCTTGTAAAAAGAGTTCTGTGATCAAATATGAGGGTAAGACTCTTCGTACTATTTTCTCCCCATGAAGATTCAAAATTCACATGATATGCTTATGTATGCTAAAGGCTCTAAGAATCTTAACTTTGTTTAACCTGGTGTTTCTTAATATGTTTGGCCCCCAAACATTTTTTAAAAGTATATAAACAGCCGTGGACATACAATGGAATCATTACTTCACTTTGGAAAGTACCAAAGTGTTTGATTTTCTTTTTAGTAGAGAAAACATAAGCATAATTTCATGGTTTCAGAATCAGGAAGGAAGGTGATTCTAAAAGTTTTGGAGGCAATGACAGAACCAAGAGTTGGACAACAAATGGGCTTTACCTCCTCCGCCAGCCATTTCCCAAACCACATCAAACACATTTATGATCTGAGTAAAAACACTAAGCTTGCTATGCCAATGTGGTTGGAGACAAGCCCCCAGGACGTCCTCAACTTAAGCCCCTGATACAGAAATTCTAGAGCTGCTACTGAACAAGCAAGTAGTATAATTATAAATAATCATAATAGGAGGCAAAAAGCAGAGATATTAACAGAAGCCAGTATAGTTACAAAAGGATCTCACTGTTATTCTAAAATCAGAAATGAGTATATTGAATAAATGATAGCACTTATAAACATGAGGGCAAACATATCCTAACACAATGCCCAGCATATTGTACATCTCTAGTAAATATTGAATAAATAAATTATAATGTAAGAGCAAATACATTTATTATGGTAATAATGACACATGACACTTGCCTTCAAAGGTCTAGGTCTCGTTGAGGGAAATTAATCTGGATCACTCCAATTGGAAATTGCGTGGAGTCTTATTGTTTTCCTTTGAGGTCAACAGAGGCACATGGCTTCACAGGAGACTGAAAGGGAGAGTGGATCTCTCAGGATAGGAGAGGAGAGAGGTGAGTTGGCAAAGTGGCTTAAACTTGTGCCTAAACCCAGTGAAACATCCTAGGGGTGGCATTTTCTTGAAATGAGTATAGCTGCATGGATGTCACTGAAGACCAGGTACTAAATGCTAAGGTCCTTCATTCTGCTACACTTTGCCTAAGGATCATTCTGACCAGCAGTGTCACGTACCTTTAAGAGCAGAACACTTAAGTTTAGGCAAGGAACATCGTCAGCAGTGACAACTGAATGATGACCAAAGGACTCTAATCTACTGCCCTGAGCTGTTCAATCCTGATATAACCAAAACAGGGGAAAGAAATGAAGAAAAGTAGAGATTCAATGAACTATTCCCTATATTTGGCAAGTAGAGATCTTCGAGCCAGATTTGATTTGATTTCAAAAAACAAAGAAACAGAACAATTCCTGTGCCTTAGGTATTGTATTGTGAAAAAATATTCATATTTGATCCTGAGTATCTAATCCTAATTAATTCCAGAAAAAAAGTATGTGTTATACTATCTGGTATATATACTTTCAGACCTCACTTTTTGCACTGGCAGCTTTAAAAATCTGCATCAAATTTATTTAAATCACCACTGTTAAACTAACCCCTTGAAGTATTGGTCTGTTTTATGTCATCACCTCTGAAAGAATAAATATTGCTGTTATCCCCTTCATTCGGTTTGCTAACTTTCTCTGAAAATTACACTAAATGTAGTCTTGATCTTCAAATCTTCCAATTAAATTCAATTGAATGTAATTTGACTTGAAAGTTTGGGTAATGGAAGATATCTGTGTCTGACCTGGCAATCAAGGGTGAAGGTAGGGAGCAGAAATTTACCTCCTCAATGAATATCATGTGCACCCATGTCTGGGAACCACTGATACAAATTATCTGATGAAACATAACAGTTTTCTCTCCCAAGAGAGCATAATGCTTTTATGAAATTTTATATATGTTATTGAACAATTCTATTCTACATGCTTAATTCAAACAGAAACATAGAGGTGGTAGAGGATATATTTCTACAATCTATTATTGAATATACTATACCTCCAGATTCTGTTGTTAAAATCAGAGAGCAATTCAATACAAGAGAAAGGACAGGGAATAAAGGAGCTTCCAAAAGACACAGAAACAGTAAGAACGGTTGCCCATGACAACGATTCTCTCCCACAATCCCTCCCTCATTTCTCATGGCCAGAATGCCCACAGGAAGGCACTTGCTTAAGAACAATTCCTTCACTGTTGTACAAAATATGTCTCTCAAGTAGGTAGCTGAGTAGCTGACTGCAGGATTGAGTAACACTGAGTAAAACAACTCTGCAGATAATCTACCTTCCATAGTTTCTGACCTAGAGATAAACCAGACAACAATTAAAATTAGGTTGTAGTTATCTCTGAGTGATGAAATTAAAGACCATTTTAAGTTCTTCTTTTTCCTCGTCTGTATTTTTCCTATATGAACATATTTAATTGTGCAATAAGAAAAAATGAGAAGAAAAGAAATATGAAAATTGTTCACAGTGTTAGTATTAGACTTCAGCTTCCAGCATGGTGAAGTGACTGAAACCAGATTTGGTACCCCACCATAAACAACTATAAAACTAAAAAAAACCATAAAATATCAAACATCTGTTTCAGATATTAGACAACAAGCAGTAGAGGATTTTGACACAGGGAGTAAGAGAAATATAAATATGATGAGGTCCACATTTGCCCCAACATTCTGTTTGGAAGAACTTTTCTCACTGTGGTACAGGATGGAAGAAAATAAGCAAAGCATAACAATCTTTCTTAGTTGAAAACACATATCAAAATTTGAAGAAGCTGAGGCATGTGAAATTTGGGGGGAAAGGTACTGGAGAAAAGATTGTTAAGCTACAGAGAGAATGAGTTCCAAAAATCTTCACAGGAGGCTTGCTGAGAATGTTGCTGAATACTAAAATTTTCATGTCTAAAGTGAAACTCCATGATGCTGCGCAAAGCGTTTCTGGGGAGCTGTAAAGTGAACTATCCTGAGAGTGTACAAGAGGGCTAGAAGCCATTCAAATTCTGACCAGCCAAAGTGGAGATAGATACTTTGTTGAAAAACTGGAGCATTCAGTACAGCCTACTGGAAAAAAATCACCCTTTAGTAGAAGTGAATCCAATCTTAGAGTAAATGCTACTTTATATTTACCCAACAAAATTGATCTGCAAGTTATTAACTGTCTGACAAAACTAAGTTCAACATTTCTTAAAGATAGAAAATGAAATCCAGATATTAATAACATAAAATTCTCCAGCATTCGATCAAACATTACTCAACATGCAAAGCAATAAAAGAATACAACACATAACCAGGAGAAAGATCAGCCAATAGAAAAATTCAGAAATGATAAAAAAATGATGGTATTAAAACATAAAGACTTTTAAATAACCATTATATGGCTGTTCGAAGATTTGATGGAAACCATGAGCATCATGAAGAGATAAACGGGAGATTTAAATGTAAAACAAAAGTTTTAGAGATGAAGAATACAATATCTATAATAAAACATTTACAAAATGGGTTAACAGGAGTTTAGTCACTGCAAAATAAAAGGTGAAGAAAACAATAGACAACTATCCAAACTGTATTTCAAAGAGAAAAATGACTTAAAATATCAGAGTCTTAGCAAGCTGTGGGAAAATATTAAGCAGTTTCAATATATGCACAATTATAGTGAATACAACTGGAGAAGACAGAAAAATATTTGAAGAAATTCTCACCGATTTATTTTTCTAAATTTCATGAAGACAATAAACCCACAGATTTATGAAGCTGAATAAACACGAAAGAGTATAAACAATAACAGCAACAATAAAACACATTATAAAAAATATCAAATCCAGCACACTTTCATGATAAAAACCCTCAACAAACTAGGCACAGAAGGAACATACCTCAAAATTATAAATGCCATATAAGAGAAACCCACAGCCAACATCATGCTGAATGGGGAAAAATTGAAACCATTCCCACTTAGAACCGGAACCAGACAAGGTTGCTCACTATCTCCGTTTCTATCCAGCATAGTGCTTGAAATCCTTGCTACAGCAATTAGGCAAGAGAGGGGTATTAAGGGCATCCAAACGGGGGCAGATGAGATCAAATTCTTGCTCTTTGCTGATGATATGATATTATATCTAGAAAACCCCATGGATTCATCCAAGAGACTCCTAGAATTGATGAATGAATTCAGTGAAGTCTCAGTATACAAAATCAATACATACAAATCAGGCATTCATATACACCAATAACAGTCAAGCTGAAATTCAAATAAAAAATGCAATACCTTTTACAATAGCCTCAAAGAAAATTAAATGTCTAGGAATATATTTAACGAAAGATGTGAGAGACATATACAGGAAGAACTATGAAACACTAAGACAAGAAATTGTAGAAGATGTAAACAGATGGAAAACTCTACCTTGCTCATGGATTGGTAGAATCAATATCATTAAAATTTCCATACTACCTAAAGTGATCTACAGAATTAATGCAATTACTATCAAAGTACCATCATCATTCTTTACAGATCTAGCAAAAATAATTCTATGCTTTGTATGGAACCAGAAAAGACCTCATATAGCCAAAGCAATCTTAAGTAAAAAGAACAAACTGGGAGGTATCAGTCTACCAGACTTCAAGCTGTACCACCAGGCTATAGTAACTAAAACAGCATGGTACTGGCACAAGAACAGAGACATAGACCTTTGGAACAGGACTGAGAATCCAGAGATGAAACCATCTACATATGGTAATCTAATCTTTGACAAAGCAGACAAAAATATATACTGGGAAAAAGAATCTCTTTTCAATAAATGGTGCTGGGAAAACTGGATAGCTACATACAGAAGAATGAAACTGGATCCCCACCTCTCACCTGTCACAAAAATCAATTCAAGATGGATAACAGACTTAAACCTAAGGCATGAAACCTTAAGAATTCTAAAAGAAGATGTTGGGAATACCCTTGCAGACATCAACCTAGGCAAAGAATTATTGAAGAAGACCCCCCAAAGCAATCACAGCAGCAACAAAAATAAATAAATGGGATCTGATCAAATTAAAAAGCTTTTGCACAGCCAAGGAAACTATTATTAGAGCGAATAGACAGCCTACAGAATGGGAGAAAATATTTGTTCTCTACACATCCGATAAAGGGCTGATAACAAGAATCCATCTAGAACTTAAAAAAATCAACAAGAAAAAAATCAAACAAACCCATCAACAAATGGGCAAAGGAAATGAACAGAAACTTTTCAAAAGAAGACAGAATAATGTCTAGCAAACATATAAAAAAAATGCTCAACATCTCTAATCATTAGAGAAATGCAAATCAAAACTACAATGAGATATCACCTAACCCCAGTGAGATTGGCCTCTATCAAAAAATCCCAAAACAACAAATGCTGGTGAGGATGTGGAGAGACAGGAACACTCTTACACTGCTGGTGGGACTGCAAATTAGTGCAACCTCTGTGGAAAAGAATTTGGAGATATCTCAAAGAGCTAAAAATAGAAATACCATTCAATCCAGCAATAGCGCTATTAGGCATCTACCCAAAAGAGCAAAAGATATGCTATAACAGAGACATCTGCAGCCGAATGTTTATGGCAGCACAATTCAATATTGGAAGGATGTGGAAACAACCCAAGTGCCCATCAATTCATGAGTGGTTTATTAAAATTTGGTATATGTATACAATGGAATATTACTCAATTATACAAAATGACAGTGATCTAACACCTCTTATATTTTCTTGGATTGGACTTGAGCCCATTATCCGAAGTGAGGTATCACAAGATCGGAAGAATGGGCTCCACTTGTACTCACCATCAAATTGGTACTAACTGATGAACACTAGGGTGCTCACGTGGCAGTAATATTCTCCAGGGAATAGGGGGATGAGGGGGTAAATACACAACTAAAGGACACAGTGAGCATTGTAGAGGGGAAGGGCATGCTTCTAATCCTCGCTTGGGTGAGGCAAAGTCATAAAATGTAACCAAAATGTTTGTACCCTCATAATATCATGAACTAAAAAATAATTAAATAAATTTCCTTAATGGTTAATGATGCTGAAAAAAAATAAAATAAAAAATAAAAACAGACCTGCCATTCGATCCAGGAATCCCACTCCTGGGTATCTACCCAAAGAAAAAGAAATCATTTTATCAAAAAGGTATCTACACCTGAATGTTTATAGCAGCACATTTCACAATTGCAAAGACATGGAATCAACCTAAATGCCAATCAACTCATGAGTGGATAAAGAAATGTGGTATAGATATACTATGGAGTACTACTCAGCTATAAAAAGGAATGCAATAATGTCTTTTCCAACAACTTAGATGGAGCTGGAGAACACTATCTTAAATGAAGTGTCAAAGGAGTGGAAAAACAAATACCACATTTACTGTCTAATAATTGGGAGCTAAATCATGGGCACACATTGGCACAAAGAAATGTAAAGGACATTGGAAACAAGAAAGAGGGAGGGTAGGAGAGGGGCAGGGGTAAAAACTTACCCATGGAGTACAATGAACACTTTTCTGGTGATGGGTACACTAAAAGCCCCAACTTAAGCGTTATACGAGGTATCCATGTAACAAAAACATTTGTACCTCCTTAATATTTTGAAATAAAAAAACAAAAACAAAAAAGAGACTCATTATAATAAAATGTTGAAAACCACTGATAGAAAAAAAACCTATAAATCAGGCAGGGGGGAAATGACAGCTTACGTACAAAGAACCAAAGATAAAAATGAAGACAGGCTTTTCGTTAGAAACTATACAAGCCAAAAAATAATATGTCGCCTGTGATTATCGATAGAAAAAAGAAACTCAACCTAGAATTCAATACACAGAAAAAAAAACCATCATTCTAAAATGAAGACAAACAAGTCTTTTCCAGACAGACAAAAGCTGAGAGAATTTATGTCCCATGAACCTGGAATACTGGAAATGGGAAAGGAAGTTTTTCATGTGAGAGCATAATGGTACAAGAATAAACCTTATATCAACATAAAAGAACAAAGAACAACAGAAATCATATGTGGATGGATACTCAGAACTTTTTTTCATTTTAAAAATTTTAAAGTTAAATTTACTTTTTAAACAACTGACTGTTTAAACTAAAAATAACGATATATCTTGGGGGTTAACATACGTGGATTTAAAATGCATGACAAAAATAAAGGATTACAGGAGATAACTGGGTGCACACTGTTGTAAAGTTCTTACATGATACTGTACATATGCTATAGTGCTATATGACTTTAAGATAGGCATAAGTTAAAGGGGTATATCTAGAGCAATAACTGAAAACACTGAACAAAAATTATAGATAAAAAATTAATGTTGGAGATAAAATATAATACTGAGTCAAATCAATCCAAAAGAAGGCAAGAATAAAGGAACGGGTGAACAAAGAATAGTTTAAATAAGAAACATAAACCAAGATGGTAGAATTAAACTTAACTATATCAAAAATTACATTGAATGTGAATTGTCTAAATATTGCAAGTAAAAGGCAGAGATTATTACACTAGATAAAATGGCAAGAGCCAACTATGAGCTGTCTACAAAATTCATACCTTGGTGGTATGAAAATGTACCTTTCAAATCTCTGATCTCAGTGAACATAATTGAATAAAAGCTCCAGTTGCTGTGCTGTAAAATTTATCATATTAATTCCACATTTCCCATGGGCTGCTCCCAGCCTTTGTCTGAATGCAATAAAAATACTAATTTAGGCCCACTCTTGGTAGACATATAAATCTTCTGACAGGCAACCTTAGCTCAAGAACTGCCCATTGGCTTTACAAGAACTTTCTTCTAGCTGCATTGCAGTCTAAGACTTTTCCATCAGGCCTTCCTTCCTTCTTTCTTCACAAGAGTCAGACCTGCATCATGGTCTTACATTTCCCCACACGTGCTTTTCACCTAATACACCTTTTGCCTATCTAATCCTACCTTGGCATCTGCTTCTCAGAGGACATGAACCAACTGTCAGACATTAAACATAAAGATTTGCATATGTTAAAACTGAAAGGAAAAAAATATCATATGAACACAAGTTATAAGAAAACTAAAGTGCCTATTTTAATACTAGAGAAAAAGACTTCAGGATAAAGAATACTATCATAGATAAAAAGAAATATTTCTTGATGAAAGTATCAATTCATTAAACTGACATAAAAATCCTAAATGTTTATGTGCCTCAAAACATATTTAAAAGAAACTGTCAAGACTTAAAAGAGAACCAGCAAATCAACGATAACAGTTGGAGCTGTCACCATTCTTACCTCCATAATTAATAGAAGAAAAAGAGAAAATCAGGAAAGACATAGAAAGCTGTAATAACACTATCAACCAACTTACCTTAATTGACAAGTATAAAATTTTGAAGTGTTTAATATTTTAACATAAATGTCCAACATCTGGAAAATTATATTTTTCTCTTAAGTTTTTTCAAATATTTATCATTGTTGAAAAATATATAACATTATACATGTTATTAATATAAAATATGTAACATTATAGATAATGTTATAAAACACAAAAAGTATAACATTAATATGGTAGAATTTTCAACGTATGTAGAAGCAGTACACATGACGCCTATAACTTAAAGGGGAAAAGGTAAATAGACCTATGTGATTAAAAGAAATTTACATTTCGCTGGAAGTAGTAAAATGTTAAGTTGACTGTGAATGATTAAGTATGTATATTGTAATTCCTTGATCAAATACTAAAAAATAATACTAATATGAAGAGATATAGCCAAAAAGTCAGTAGATGAATTGAAATATATATACATATATATATATAATTCTATACATATATACATATGTATACTTATATTTTATACATGCATATATACATAATTCTATACACATATATACAAATATGCATATGCATATGTATATACATTGAAAACTCCACCATATAATTTTTTGCATAATATTATGTATGTTATATATTTTACATTTTATAACATTATATCTAATGCTATATATTTTTCAACAGTGATAAGTATTTTTAAAAACTTAAGAGTAGAAAAATGTTATATTTTTCCAGGTATTGAACATTTCTGTTACATTTATCCAGATATTGGTCATTTCTGTTAAAGTATAAAAACACTTCAAAGTTTTATATATGTCAATTATATCAAGTTGATTGATACTGCTATTACACTTTTCTTTGCCTTTCCTGATTTTCTGTGTCTTTCTCTTCTATTAATTATGGAAGTAAGAATGGGAGCAACTGGGACTCATATGTTTCTGGTGGGAATTGCAAAATGGTGTGGCCAGCTTGGAAATGTTTGTCAGTTCCTCAAAATGCTAAACATAGAGTATTCAAATTACACATCAATTTTACTTTGAAGTATCTACCCAAGATAAATGAATACATATGTGCACAGGAAGAAAAATTCTTGTATGTGAAGGTGGGTACAGTGGCTCACATCTTTAATCCCAGCATTTTGGGAGGCCGAGGCAGGAGGATAATTTGAGGTCAGGAGTTTGAGACCATCCAGTCTTAGCTACATAGTGAGACACTGTCTCTACAAAAAAATTTTTTTTAAAAATTAGCAGGGCATGGTAGCACACACCTATAGTCACAACAACTCAGGAGCCTTAGGCAGGAGGATCGCTTGAGCCCAGGAATCTGAGGTTGTAGCGAGCTGTGATGATGCAACTTCACTCTAGCTTAGGCAACAGAGCAAAACTCTGTCTCAAAAAAAAAAAGAATATCTTGTACATGAATGTTTATGGGAGCATTATTCATAGCAGTCAAAAAGTGGAAACAATGTAATATCCACCTGATGAAAGGATAAACTGTGATACAACCATACTATTGAATACTACTCAGTAATAAAAAGGCATGAACTACTTATACTCAGAACAGTGGGATGAAACTCCAAAGTGATAAAAGACAAATTCACAAGGCTATATACTATATGATTCTATTTACATGACATTCTGGAAAAGGTAGACTATAGTGATAGGTGGTTGCTTGAGTTTAGGGTTGGAGGTGAGGATTTTCCTTTTAAAGGGCAACACAAGGGAATATTTCGTGGTAATAGAATGGTTCTGTATCTTAGTTATGATGGTCTTCACACAACTATAGATTTGTCAGAATTCATAGAAATGTATACCAAGAGAATGAAGTTTACCAAATATATGTAAAAAAATAAATTTTAAATGGATAAGACTTCATGGTTCCATCTACCCATGTAACAAAAAAACCCTTATACCCCCTAAATTTTTTTGAAATAAAAAGTCTACATGATTTAAATCTGTATCACCTAGGAAATAAAAAGTCTTGACCTATAAGTTTGTTAAATTTAAATATAGTCAATAATTTAAAAAGAAAAATACTTTTTTTCTTTTTTTATTTCTGCATATTACAGGGGTACAAATGTTTAGGTTATGTTGCCCTTGCCCACCCCCCCAGTCAGAGCTTCAAGCCTGCCCATCCCCCAGATGGTGTGCCTCGCACTCGTTATGTATGTATATACCCATCCCTTCCTCCCCCCTCCCATCTGCCCGACACCCAATAAATGTTATTCCTATATGTACACTTAGGTGTTGATCCGTGAAACCAATCTGATGGTGAGTACATGTGGTGCTTATTTTTCCATTCTTGGGATACTTCACCTAGCAGAATGTTTTCCAGCTCTATCCAGGAAAATACAAAAGGTGCTATATCATCATTGTTTCTAAATACTTTTGAAAAAACCCTTCCAATTAATGCAATTTAAAGGCTCTAGGGTGCTGAAGTAGGCAGATTAACCAGGAGTCAGACTGCAGGTGGTCTCATCAAGAAGTCATCAAATTAACCTGACAGTCAAAATGACTGATAGCACTGCTAGGACATCAACCAGAGAGCAGGCCTGCTGGGGGTGAACTGTTTTTGGTACAAAAGTGGCACATTCCAAAGGTATGTTCTCCCTTTTAGAAACTGCTTTGAATAACAGTTAGCATATTACCTCTTCCAAACCTGTGAGTAGCATTCCATCACTGAAAAAAAATACCTAATATGTTCAAAAGACTAATTAGAACTTAGCAACATCAAAATAAAAACATTAAAAGCATGTTTAATAAGCCTAGGATAGATAGGGCAATTGGAAACAGGAATTATGCAATTATTAAATTAGGTATTAGTTAGCTTTACAAAAATATTTTCAGTATGGTTTTGGGGGCTATTAAAAGCAGTATATTCTCTCTAGGGATCAGGGGGATGGGGGGGCAAATCAACAACTAAAGGACACGGGGAGCACTAAGGGGGGGGAGGGAAGGGCACGCCTTAAACCCGCACTTGGGTGAGGCAAAGGCATAAAGTGTAACTGTAGTGTTTGTACCCTCACAATACCCTGCAATAAAATAAAAAAATAAAAAAAAGCAGTATATTGATAAAAGGACTCAAGTACAAAATACAGGACAGAAATACATATAGATAAGACTATTTTATTGTTGTTCAGGAAACAAATGTGAGGGAGGGAAACGACCATTTATTGATCACTAATTGTCATTTAGGTGCTCATATACATTTTCTTCTTCAACTCTCACAATGTCCAAGTGAGGTAGGACCCCTTTCCTTTGATGAGGAAATGGAGGTTCAAAAAAGTTGGGAAAGTTATCCAATGTAATAAAGATAAGAATTGGACTTAGATATGATTCCAATACCACACTGTTATTTTAAATATATGCCATAAATTCCTCAGCCCTAGAGTTCCTATAGTTGATAACATAACTAAAGATAGAACCAAGAAGAAACAGGCCAGTCTTTTTATTTCAGTATTTTTGGATGTAAGCGATAGATTGGTGACTGATGTGGGGTAAGAAGGAAGAAAAAGCAAATTGTAATAACTTGTTAAATTTTTTTTTATTGTTTGTCGTTTATAGGGGTACAGATGTTCAGGTTATGTATGTTGCCCTTGACCCCCCTTCCCCCCAAGTCCCAGTCCCAAGCGTGTCCATCTCTCGGAGGGTGCGCATTGCACCCATAACTTGTTAAATTTTTGATCAAGCACAGTTGTTACTTTTGCTACTCCTAGACCTTTGTTTCCCTCCATGTGATTTATAAAAATAAGTATGATTTCAAACCTTTTTCTTGTCCAAATGATCACATAACCCAGAGAAAATTTAATTAAAATTGAGATTCAGTTATTTTCAAAATATTGTTAAAATGTAACTGTAATACACTGACAAGAATATGTTCTTTACTTCCATAACATTTTTCTAGTTGCATACACCATGGTATAGTTTCAGTTTTTCTTTAAACTCACACTGTATTTGACTTATTTTCATTCCATTCTTGCTCTCTCAAGACTGGGCTCACTTCATAAATTCTTGTTGCAAGAGTTATTTGGGGGAAAAGATGTGAGTAGCTTCCTGAGATTTTGTGTTCCTTCCACTCCAACCTCAACTCCCAATGCAAAGTTCAGGGTTTTTTTTTATGATAACACTGAGTGAAACACACTAGCAGGATCTAAGCCTACCAAGCCTATGCCTTGATGATAATCAGTAGAAAAACGTCTATTTTTCAGGGTACCTACATCAACCTTAAGAGCCAGAAACAAATGTCTCAAAGTGCATCTCATTGTTCACATTTATCTTCATGTACATAAAAATATATGTTTTAAAAAGGTAGTTTCATTGTAATAGTAATTCTTATCATGACAAAATTAGAGGGGTAACAGATGGTGTACCTTAGTATGTGAACTGCATTTGTTAAGGACAAACTGTGTCTATATACTCTGGGAAATTTTCCTTCTTTCAAAAAAGGAAATTATATTTAGAATAGTCAAATAAACTGATTTCATAATTGCTGAATTTTTTTCTAAAAAAAATCAATAACGTATGCCCCATACACTTATGAGTTAACTTTCACTGCAGATCCTAAATATAGTCCTGCAAAGTCCCCTGGCTAAACCTCATTTTGAGAGAGCTGACTGATTGCGTATTACAGCAGCATAATGCTAGAGAACCTAATCTGGACTGCTATTGTAGCTTTCCTAAAGGATATTTTAAATACAACTGGTCTTGAGATTTTAAGTTCTTGCTAAAGTTCAAGTCAGACAATTGTTCAGGGTGAAAGAATTAAGAAAGGTCATTGGATATATTGATTGTGGTGGTCCCAATTTAGTCACACAGACAGACTCATTCCTTGCCTAATAGTGTCATCCCAAATGAATGCCTCAATTTAATCAATTCTGATAGCAAACAAAAAAAGAGAGGTTATTCTTGGCAAATGGATTTTGTGAAGCAATCAAATCAGGTTTTATGTTTATCAATATTCCTAACCCAGGAATATTCAGCAAAATGCTTTATAAAATAAAAATTTCTGAATATAGAAATATTCTGCTTCCTTACTCTGTTTACTTCCTTATCTGACTGATATCCTTTTTCTATTTTAATATAAGGAAATTGAGGATTAAACAAAATGTCAATTACATTACAATATTTCTCTGGAATAAAAGTCAATCTAAGGGTCATAATGGCAGGGAAATTATTTTTACAAATATTATGATTTTACCATGTTTTTAATTACAATACACAATTCTTCTCTAAAGTAATTATATGATAGAGAACTAAGAGTAACATATAATTCAAGAGGCTTCTTTTCAAAAAAAGACTATTAGGAGATTATTTATGAGTGTATTTGCAGTTTAATATATCTGATTTTCTTTCCAAGTCTCTCTTTTGTACTGCAGCTGCAACATCTGTAGTTTGATCTCATCAAATCTCACATGCAAATTACAGTTCTACCCCCACATGTATTGGGCCTAAGAATGATAAAAATAGATGACAAATATAAAAGGGAACTAGTGCAAAGGCCCTAGCATAGCAACAAGATTAGCATATTTGAAGAAAAAAGTGTGTTTGCAGATACCAACCTTTCTGAACCAATTAACAAAAAAATATGATGCAGCCAGAAAACAGTAGGCAAGGGGTGGAAGATGAGTTAAAAGTGACCACCAGAGGTCTGACCCTACAGGGTATTGAAGGCCATGATAAAGAGTCTAGATTTTTTTCTAAGGGCAATGGAAAGCCACAGGAGGGTTTTGCATAGGACAATGATACGGTCTGACCAACTTCTGAAAGTGTTGTTCTGGTCGTTGTGTGGCAAATCAACTATAAAAAGCATGGGAAGAAGCAGGAAGATCAATTCAGAGGCTCCTGCAAGAGTACAGGAGAGATATGATGGTTATTTGAACTAGGTTTGTAGCATAGAGCTCAGTAAGAAGTTGAATTCAGCAAATATTTTGGAGGTAGAGCCTACTGGACTTGCTGATGGATTGGATGTGGGGGGTGAGGAAGTTAGAAGAGATGAGGATGACTCCCAGGTGTCTGAACTGAGGGATTGGGTGGATGATACTATAAAGGAAGTCTATGGAAGGGCAGGTTGAGTGCATGGTAGGCATAGAACAAGAGTCCTGTTAACGACATTTTAGGTTGCAGATGCTTATTGAGCATCCAAGTAAATATTGATTAGGCATTTTCATATGTGAGTACAAAGCTGAAAGGAGAAGTCTGCACTTAGAGAATATGTAGAGCCATGGAATGGATTGAGATAACTTAGGGAAGAATGCAGGTGGGTAGAGGGCCAGTGGCAGATTGCAGATACTCCAGTATTTAGAGATCACACAGAGAAGCAGTAAGCAGAAAATCGAAGAAGACTGAAACAGTGTGCTCAGTAATATAGAAAATAAAAACGTGAATGTGGCATTTTAGAAACTGAGAGAAAGTAAAAATGTTTTTAAAAGAATGGAGTGAGCCTTCTAAAATGGAGTTGAAGGATTTGAAATAGAATAGGTATCTGTTCCGAAGAATATTGCTTTCTTGAAAAAGGGAACTGAGAATTTGGGCTGTAGCTGGAAGGTGATATAGGGTAAGATATATTTTTATTGTTGCTTCTAATAAAAGAGGAGACAGTAGAGTTTTTAAATTTTTTGTCCTCTTTTTCTGTTTTTCTTTCTCATGGGAATGACGTAATAGAAAGGGAAGGATGCTTTATGTAGGATAGAGAAGGGAACATTTATTGCTGGAGTTATGTCCTCAAGAGGGTGAAGGGAGATTAGATCCAAAGCACAGTTGAGGGGTTGGACTTAGATATTAATAGAGGTGCTGCCTCCACAGTGGCAGGAAGAATGTAAAGAAGTGTTGATACAGATGCAGGGAAGTTGAGAGTTTGGGTTTTGGAAAGATGTCAACATTTCTGATTTGGCTGCACCAATAATAAGGATTCAGGGGAATAAAAGATGATTGTAATCAGTTCTGCAAATTCAAATATTCAGTTTAGCCATTCACTCATACTCCATGGTTATGAGTCATTGCTGCATATACTCCTGCACAGGTTATTATTCATAACTTTTGAAATATGTGTTCATCAGGCTGAGTATTAGGGAAATTAAGTCTGTAAGATGACCTGTTATAATTTTACAACCTAATTTCATGAATGCAATTCCAAATTCTCTGGAAATTATTTTTTATTGTGGTGGCTAAAGAATTATGTGCTTTAGAGATACAAGCCCTTTAATCCTTGATAAGGCTGAAGGTAGAATCAATGGTGTTTGATTTTGACCAATCTCGGGCTTAGTGGACTATAAAGCTCCTGGACCATTTAGCTAAGCAACCTGACCATTTTATTTGCTTTGTCACTCACATTTTGTGAGAACTATCCCTAAGGGCTTCCTCCAATTTTGCTTTATCCCCTTTTATCACATCCTAGGCAACCTGCCAATGCTATATTTTGAAAACAAAGAGAGTTTATTCAGAATTTGTTAGCCCATAATATAGTCAGATATTTTCAGTGAACAGACACTATATGCTGACACAGTGAAAAATTATTTTGGGAGGCAGAGTCTCCAATCTGTATTTTCAGGCATTGATTAGAGAGCCCAAGAATAGGAACATGATGCAGTATGCTAGGAAACAACAGAGCTAATTTATTCCAATAGGTCAATCACTAGCTGAAGTCCTACTATCCTATATCTCTTAATAACAAAAAGCAATCCTCTGTGTTTCACATTAACATGACATTTTCAGAATCCACATATCAGAATTCTTAACAGATTATCTAGTTTAGCACCTTCATCGTATAAATATGGAAAACTGAGACCTATATGAGGCTAGGCACTTACCAAAGTTTACCCATTACATCAGTGGTACAATCCAGACTTACTGACTTCTTGTGCATTACTGTCTTCACCATGCTTTTCAGCTCATCTGTCTCAAGGTATAACTTTACTGTAGCAAAAAGTCTTCCCCAAGCAGGCAAGGCGGTCAGATTGACTCCTGATACCACATGTACTGCAAGCTTCTAGAACAACTCCCCTAGAAATCATAACAAAATCCATTTCAATGTTAAAGAGCAAGAACCAGAAAACAATGAGGCAGAAGAAGTGAGAGAATAATATGAGGAAAGAAGCAAAAGGATACAATGTCCTAAGCCAAGGGAAGGAAAAAATCTAGCATGGGGAAAAATTAAGAAGAAAAAAACATGGCATGAGGAAACAGGAGAAGAATCTACAGATTGTGATAGGTGGGGCAGAGAGGAAGATGAGTTGTGCAGTGCTCTCTCCCAGACTGATAGGTTGACCCAACCAAACTGCCCTGACTCTTCCAAAGACCACTCTATTTCTTGCTGGTGATTCATCTTACCCATTACAGAGATAGACCTCCTGCCTACCTGCTCTTTTTCCTGTTCCTTTCTTTTGCTTTCTCTTGTATTGTAAAATGACATTATTGTTGGTATAATTGTTTTATTTGTGAACTCATGGCCTTAGGAATAAATATTTCATTACAAGTATAAAAAAATTTCAAAGTTTGTAAAGTGCTTTCACATATATTATCTTCTTTCGGTCTCATAATAAATCCATGAGGGAGATATTGTCTGGAACCCTCCAGCAAGGCATGGGGTGGATAGAAAGAAGATAGATATCATGGAGAGTCATTAAACCAAGTATCCTCTGGAAACACACCAAGTCAAGATCATTCCAACTGAGGCCAGAAGGAAGCCAAGGCTCTAAGCAAGGAGAGGCTGAATCATATATCCAGGTGCCAGAGTGACAATAGGAGGACAGCAAGGACACAGACCAAGAAAACTGAGATACTGGGTTGAAGAGTAAGGGTGAAAAGTGGATGGAGCTAATTGGTTCAGAAAGGATGGTATCTGAAAATATTAACAACACTATAAAATGCTCCTTTTATGTAAAATCAGACTGTGAAAATGTGGGATAACTTTTCAAGAGAGCCATGCTAAGGGGTGATATCAACAAGATGGCAGAGTAGAAAGTCTCAGGCTCTACTCCCCGCACGGAAAGTTCAGATAGGAACTGTGCACAGACCAGAATATCCTTTCAAAAACCCCACTACATGAAACCAATCCTAAGACACCCATGTGGTCCACAGAACTGAATGAAATCCAAATTAGAAGGGTAAGAAGAAGGCTCTTATTCCAACCATGCCACCCGTCCTCCTACCTCGAGTTGGCACAGCACCAGATGGAGAGGATTTCCCTGGGCCCATGGTTTCTACAGGGAGAAAAGAGAACCAGGGACATTCATCTAGCATCCATAGCATACTGAGATGCTTCCTAGGACCACCCTGGTAGCACCTCGTGGGAAATACTAGGGGAAATATCATGGCTAAACCACCAAGGGTCAGGTAGAAACAAAGAAAGGAGGCAGAGGTCACACATGAGGGCAAGAAATAATCCTCAGCCAATTTAAGAAAATTGATATTATATCAATTATATTTTCTAACCACAATGCTATGAAACTAGAAATCAATAACAGGAGAAATTTCAGAATATTCACAAATATGTGAAAATCAAACAACATACTCTTGAACATCCAATGTATCAACGAATAAATTAAAAGAGAAATTTTTTAAAAATCTTGAGACAAATGAAAATAGAAACACAACATAGCAAAACTTATGTGAAACAGCAAAAGCAATTCTAAACAACCTAATGTTACATTTCAGGGAACTAGAAAAAGAGGGGAGAACAAAGTCTAAAATTAGCACAAAGAAGGAAATAATAAAAATCAGAGCAGAATTAAATGAAATAGAGTCTAGAAAAACAATACAAATGATCAACAAAAGAAAGAGTTTTGTAAAAAGATAAACAAAACTGACAAACCTTTAGCTAGATTAAATATGAGAAAAAGAGAGAAAACTCAAAACAATAAAATCAGAAATGAAAGAGGAGATGTTATAACTGATACCAAAGAAATAAAAAGAATAAGAAATTACTATGAGCAATGATATGCTGACAAATTTGAGAACCTAGAAGAAATAGATAAATTCCTGGATACATACAACCTACCAAGACTGAATTATAATGAAATAGAAAATGTGAATAGGCTAATAATTAATAAGGAAATCAGAAATAAAAAGTCCTCGATCAAAGAAAAGCTCAGGACCTGATGGCTTCATTGCTGAATTCTATCAAACATTTAAAAAAGAACTAATATAAATCCTTCTCAAACTCTTCCAGAAAATTAAAGAAGAGGCAATACTTCCAAATCCTGTTTTTGAGGTCAGCATTACCCTAATACTAAAGCCAGACAAGGACATTACAAGAAAAGAAAATTATAAGTCAATATTCTTGATGAACATAGATGCAGAAATTTTCAACAAAATACTATCAAATGGAATTCAACAATACATTAAATGGATCATCCAATATGATCAAGTAGGATTTATCTCTGGAGTACAAGAATGGTTCAACATTTGTAAATCATTAAATGTGATATATGAATTAATGGAATAAAGGACAAATCGATATTATTGCATCATTCAATGCAGGAAAAGCATTTGACAAAATTCAACACCATTTCATGACAAAAAATGCTCACCAAATTAGGTGTAGAAAAAATGTACCTCAACACAGTGAAGGCCAGATAGGAGAATCCCACAGCTAACATTATACTCAATGGTGAAAAATTGAAAGCCTTTCTCCTAAGATCTAGAACAAGACAAGGATGCCCACTCTGGGCACTTCCATTCAACATATTATTGGAAGTCCCTGAGAGAGCAATTATGCAAGAGAAAGAATTAAAAGACATCCAAATAGGAAAGGAAGAAATAAAATTGTCATTGTTTGCTGACAATATGTTCTTATATATAGAAAATCCTACAGACTCCACCAAGAAAACTGTTGGGACTAATAAACAAATATGGTAATGTTACAAGATGTGAAATCAACACTCGAAAAAATGAGTAGCATTTCTATACACTAGTAATGAACCATCCAAGAGCAATCAAGAGGACATTCCCATTTACAATAGCTACAAAAAGAAACAAAATACTTAGGAATATATTTAACCAAGGAGGTAAAAGTCCTGTACACTGAAAGCTGCAAGATGTTGATGAAAGAAATTGAAGACGACATAAATAAATGGACAGATATCTCATGTTCATGGACTGGAAGAACTAATATTGTTAAAATGTCCATACTACCCAAAATTATCTACATACTCAATGCAATCCCTGTCAAAATTCCAATGTCATTTTTCATAGAAGTAGAAAAAGCAATCCTAAAATTCACATGGAACCACAAAAAAAAAAAAAAAAAAAAAAAAAAAAAAAAAAAAAAAAAAAAAAAAAAAAAAAAAAAAAAAAAAAAAAAAAAAAAAAAAAAAAAAAAAAAAAAAAAAAAAAAAAAAAAAAAAAAAAAAAAAAAAAAAAAAAAAAAAAAAAAAAAAAAAAAAAAAAAAAAAAAAAAAAAAAAAAAAAAAAAAAAACCAAATACCCAAAGAAACCATGAGCAAAATGAAAAAAAAGCTAGCGGTATCACCACTACCTGATTTCAAACTGTACTACAAAGCTACAGTAATTAAAACATGGTACTGGAAAAAAATAGACACGTTGACCAATGTAACAAAAATGAACCCATGCATGTACATTCAATTGATTTTTGACAAAAGCTGCAAGAATACACAATGAAAAAGGATAGTCTTTTCCACAAATGGTGTTGGAAAAACTAGATATTCACATGCAGAAGAATGAAGTTGAACCTTTACTTCACAACATATATAAAAATCAACTCAAAATGGATTTAAGACTTAAATGTAACACCAGAAACTATAAAACTACTAGAAGAAAGTATAGGGGAAATACCACACAACATTGATGTAGACAATAATGTTTGGATCTGATGGCAAAAGTAAAGGCAAGAAAAGCAAAAATAGACAAATGGGATTACATCAAGCTAAAATGCCTCTGTACAGCAAAGCAAAAAATTAACAGTGTGCAGAGACAACATACAGATAGGGAGAAAGTATTTGCAAGCCATATATTTGATAAAGGGTTAATATCAAAAATATATAAGAAACTCACAATAGCAAAAAAATTTTAAAAAAACAGTTGAAAAATGGACAAGAGACCCGAATAGACATCTCTCAAAAGAAGACATATAAATGACCAACAGATATAAGAGAAAATGCACAATATTGCTAATCATTAGGGAAATGCAAATTAAACCCACATGAGCTACCATGTCACACCTGCCAGAATGGCTATCAGCAAAAATGTAAAAGATAACAAGTGTTCACAAGGATGTGGTGAAAAGGAAACTTTTTTACACTGTGAGTGGTGTAAATTAGCACAGCCATTATGGAAAACTGTATGGAGGTTCCTCAAAAAACTAAAATTAGAGCTACCATATGATCCAGCAATCCCAGTTCTGGGTATTTACCCAAAAGATTTGAAGTCAGTTTATTGAAGAGATGTCTGCATTCCCATGTTCATTCTACCACTATTCACAATAGTCAAGTTATTGAATCAGCCTGTGTTCATCAATAGATGAATGGATAAAAAAGTGTGGATTATATATGTAATGGAATATATTCAGCCTTAAAAAAAATAAGGAAATTCTATTATTTTTTGACGATGTAGATGAACCTGGAGAGCGTTATGCTAAGCGCAATAAGCCAGGCACTGAAATACAAATATTATGTGTTTTCACTCATTTGTAGTATCTAAAATATTCCAACTCATGGAAGCAGAGAGAAGAATGGTGGTTACAAGGGCTGAGGTTTGCGGAGAATGAGGAGATGATAGTCAAAGGGTACAAAATCTCAGTTAGACAGGAGGAATTTTTTTTTTTGAAATCTAATGCACAGGGTGGTTAATGTAGTTAATAATAGAGTATGTTTCAAAATTGCTAAGAGAGTAAATTTCAAATGTTCTCACTACAAAAAATGTTAAGTATTTGAGGTGATAGATACGTTAACTGACTAGCTTGATTTAATTATTCCACATTGTATTCATGAATCATAACATCATTTTGTACCCCATAAATATACACAATTTTAAATTGCCAATTTACGACAAAAAATAAAACTTTTAAAAAAAGAGCCATTCCAGGCAGGATTGGTAATATTAGTCCCATTTTAGAAATGGAAAAATGACTGGGTTCTCAGTTCTGTTCCACTGGTCAATGGCTCTGTTTTTGTGCCAGTACCATGCTGATTTTAATATTACAGCTTTGTAATAGAGTTTGAAGTCTGGTAGATTGATGCCTCCCATTTTGTTTTTATTGCCCAGAATTGTTTTTGCTATGCGGGGTCTTCTCTGGTTCCATACGAAGCGTAGAATTAATTTTTCTAC
>RJWJ010008426.1:0-52842 GCA_004363605.1 Indri indri
ACTTTTCAGAAATTCTTCACATTGAATATTTTTATTTGATCTTCTGTAAGAGAGAACCCTCTCAACTGTTTCTATAAAGAAGAAATTAATTTTTTTTCCTCAGTGAAATACAGAGTCAGAAAGCCTTTCCAACCCTTGGGGACCGGGCTTGACAGTTTCCATGGCCATACAGATAGCGAAACTAATGGACTCTCTAAAACTCTTTTAAGTAATGAGAAGTGTGGCAAAGGACCATATATTTACTTAGACAAAAAGTACCTTTTCTTCATTATCATCAAATATTTAGTATGCGCCGCCATGGTCTTCATGGCACCATTAGGTATTAAGTGTATTAAGGGCCAAAAAACACAAAAAACCAACCTGAAACTCTCCCTGGGATGACATTGGGAGGAGCGAGAAATGCGGATAAGCATAAAAGTACCATTTTAAAATAATTAGTAATTCTCACATTATTTTGAGGCAGCCAGTCAACTCAAAGAAGTGATTCTATGATTTATAGCCGATATTTGTTGATCACTCTTTGTTCCACTCCTCGCTCCCTTCCATCTGTGACACTTTCCAGGGTCCGCAAACCTGAACCAACCAGGCTTAGCTGAGCAGGAGGAAGTCCCCATGGGCAAGCCTGCAAAGCGGCCAGGCATCCAGACAGGCGAGTCCCGCAGACCCGGAGCCGGCCCACTCCGCTCTCCCGGTCAGGGGCGCCCACGGAAGGGGCGGTATTGGAATTCTTTCCGCACCTGCTCCAAAAGTCTATTTGGCTTCTGATATTCTATCATACAACTGTAAGGAGATGTCAAATCTGTCTTTCAAAGGTCCCAACACAGTAAAGATTGCATTTTTAAGAGGAAAAGTAAACCATGTTGCAGCATATGCCTCTTCGTGGGGGGAAAAAAAAGCCTCTGGGACTGTTGGAGCAGAGGAAACGTCGTCGGGCAGGCGTTTAGATAGAACGCGAGCGGGGAGAGAGAGGATCGCAGCAATCTGTTCAAACACATTCATTGCTTCGAACGCCTAAAGGAAACACGGCCAGAAGTTTGGCAAAGGACTTTTCTTTTCCCTAAAGATTTTCTGCCGGGGAGCCTCTAGGTTGGGATAACAAGTGGCCCGGCGGGGTGACACAGCCCCAGACCTCAGCGGTCACTCGGCTTCCCTCCGGTCCGGCAAGCGGCCGCTGGCCCTGGCGGCGCTGGCCCGGGCAGGACAAGGCCGGCGGAGTTTTCCGTTTCCACTTTCCGTCCCAGGCCTCTCCCACTTCCTCTGCCCACCGGGCCTCGCCCGCCCGCCTGGTCCGGGTCTCCGGGGCCGCTCCCCCCTCGGTGTCCCGTCCGTCTCCCCCACCCCCACCCCGGGACCAAAAGCAGGCGAATTCCTGTGGGTCCCAGGAGTGCCAAGAGTGCACAGCGAGACGGGAAATTGCAAAAGTCCTCACCCCTCTGCCCTCCCCCGCGGCTTTCCCGTAACGCCCGCCCCTCGGCGCTCGCCCCGCAGCTGATTCATAGCCCGGCCGGGGCCGCCTCTGCACGTCCACACCCGCGTCCGCACCGGCGCTGGCACCCGCGCCCCCCGCGCCGCCGAGGACTCGGCCCGGCTCGAGCCCTTCGCCCGCGGCGTGAGTACTCGCGGCCCCCGCGCCCGCCTGCCCCGCTGGCCTTCCCGACGGGCGGCGCGGGGAGAATCCGAGAACTTGCCAGCCCTTCCCCGCGGGACGCGGCCGCCTGCTCCCTGCCCGGCCGGGACTGCCGTCTGCGCGGAGCCCGGGCTCCGAGGGGCCTCGCCTGTCGCCCGCCTGCCGGTGGGTAGCACTCAGAGATTAAGTCCTTAGGAGCGCACGCTCGCCGCCGGGTCGTCGGCACTGCCTGGCCCGCGTTAAAGTTCGCCGTCCCACCGCCTCTTTCTCAAGCGGTGGGGGAATGTTTGTTGAGGTAGAATTCCCATTTGGTCCGCTTTTGCCTGTCTCCCCACACACGGTGTGGGAGTTCGTCGCTGTCCTCGACTCTCCCCTCCCACCCCCAGCTCCCACCTGACAGAGCCGTTTCCCTGGGAATCCCGTCTCTCTCCCCGGTCCGTGTTCAGGCGCAGACGTGGGAGGAGCTCGCGCACAGGTGGAGAGAGGAGATCCCGGTGGCTCTGCGGTAGCGTCAGGGGCACTTAACCTTCTTCTCCAGCCACGGGAATGGGAGTAGCACCCCCCTCCCCAGCACACCCTTTTATAGACAAGAAACCCAGGCACGGAGGGGTTCGGCGACTCCTCCAGAGCCATTTAGCTAGCTGTGCGGGCGCTGAAATCAGAGCCCAGGTCTCCCAGGCGGGGGCCTTTCCCTTGGCAATGCTACTTTTTCCTGATAGTCCTTGACGGGTCCTTCGTCCACCCACCCTTGCATCCTCCCATCCATCCGCCTGCCGCGTGGCGGGAGGCACAGTGCTAGGTGCGGCTGAGGGAGAGGCTTGCTAACAGACCTGCCTTGAAAACACTTTCTGAACAAACTATTCGGCTCCAGAGAAGTAAATGTGGGGTCTGTGTAGGCAGAGGAGAAGACAGAATTGAATGTGGGGTATTTGAGCTACAAGGAATTCTGGTGGAGGAGAAAGAAATTTGGGGTCTTACTCCCAAGTCTAAAGACGACTTTGGAACTTGGTCAAATTACTTACGGTCTCTCAGCCTCAGTTTATCTGCAAATTAATAATGGTTCATCCTTACTGTGGACTATTCTAAGCACTTTACATATGTTAGCTCATTTAAGCTTCACCAATGAGGCAGGTACTAGTTTTGACATTTTAATTTTATCAATGAGGCCAAGAGAGGTTTAATAACTTGTCTATGGACTCATAGCTAGCAGGTAGCAGTGTCAGGATTTGGCTTTGGAGTCTGCTCATAACCACTGTGTTATACCTCAAACCCTAGGACTGTTTTTGGAGTGTGCCTTGGGGGTGGTGTTTCATTATTGTCCTGCTTTGTCTCTGTCCTGGGCTGCTTTAAAATGCACTCAGAGACCCTGAGGTTGAAGGGCCTCAAACAGTCATGGTGGCCAGGGGTTTTCAAACTCAGCTGTGTCTGAGAATCATTCCTGAAGCTTTTCAAAGTACTGAACTCCAGTCACAGCTACCTATTCAGAATTTTCAGGGAGTGCTCGGTTTGGCATCTCCCCTGGAAGCATTCAGTACTCTTAGAATGCCTCCAGTGGCAGGAAGCTCACCAGCTAACATTTTATTGCTGGACAGAGCTAATTCTCAGCTGTAACTTGTCTCCTTGTAACTTACATCTGGGCCCCAGGTTCTACCTCCAATTGTCCCAACAAATGTTTCTAAGCCTTTTGTATCAAAGGCAGCTTTGAAGAAAAAAGCTGATCAGCAGGGACTCCAGCCACATTGGGGAGAACACTTACACACTGGTCTTCTTCCCGTTAGCCTTTTTTTTTTAACCTGAGCAGAACAGAACATGTATGGGAACACACAGGGTGTTTCCAGATCTCTAATGTTTTTGTAACCCTTTTGTCCTGAGAAAGGAACCAAGTCAGGAAAACTATTATGATTTTAAAAGAGGAATCAGTGATACTGTATTTGACAAGAGGGGAGAGCATGTTTTCCTTGTGGTACTGGACTGGGGCGTTTGTTGGCTACAGTAGAAGGAAAACTTAGTGAATGTCGTCTCGCTCACTTACAGGAACAGTGAGCCTTGGCCCTCCTTTCCCTGGCGGAGGAAGTCCTTGGTTTAAAAAAAATGTGTAAAATGGGAAAAAACAAAACAAATAGATTATCATGGCCTTGCTAGAGAAACCCCCTCCTCCAGGCAGGCTTCCTTGTAGCTATTAATGTATAAAGTGAGAGCTTATATTCCAGTGGCTGTGTCGTTGGCTTCACAGCCTTCTTCCCTCTTCATTTTAGTTCCACTGGTTCCTCAGCATTTATTTACTTCAGATCGTATCTTATTTTTGTGTTCTAAAAATAATACAAGTTATAGCCGGGCATGGTGACCCGTAACTGTAATCCTAGCATGTTGGGAGGCTGAGGCAGGAGGATTGCTTGAAGCCAGTTCAAGACCAGCCTGAGCAACAAAGCAAGATCCTTGTCTCTACAAAAAAATAGAAAAAATTAACTGGGCATGTTGGTGTGCACCTGTAGTCCCCAGTACTTGGGATGCTGAGACAGGAGGATCTCTTGAGCCTGGGAGTTTGAGGCTGCAGTGAACTCTGATGATGCCACTGCACTAGCACTCTAGCCCAGGCAACAAAGAAAGAGACCCTATCTCAAAACAGCATAATAGTAATAATGATAATAATAATAAAAGTTATAACTGAATACATTCTCATTGAAACAATATAGAAGTATTTGGAATGAAATTTAGAAGTATCATCATCACTCTACTCCATTCAGAAGAGGGAAGGTTAAGTTTGGCAAATACTTTTCCAACATTTCTTTTTCTTTTTTATAGATTTGCATTATATGTGTATATACATGTATTTTAAAACATGTAAATGAGATCTTACTAATTATTGGGCAGCTTGATTTTTTTTATTTCAGCATATTATTGGGGTACAGATGATTATGTTACATATGATGCCCTTGCCTCCCCTCACCCCCAAGTCCGAGCTTCAAATGTGTCCATCCCTCCGATGGTGCACATTGCACTCTTTGTGTATGCACATACCCGTCCCCTCCACCCCACTCCCCGGCAGCTTGCTTTTTCCAAGTCTTTCCAAGTCTTAGAGATCTTTCCATGTCTGTACATACCTCTTTTGTTAATGGCTACATGTTATTCCAAAGTAAAAATGTGATATAATTTATCAATCCTTTCCCTTATTGATAGACATTTGGGTTGTTTGAAATTATTCAGCATTAGCAACATTGCTTCAGGGAAGATTGCATATTCCTCACTTTGCTCAAGTGTGAGTATTTCTGTGGAGTAGAATACCAGGAGAGGATTCTTGAGTCAAAGGGTTTGCCCATTTTTCCACTTGATAGATCAGCCCTTCAAATTGTACCACTCCATCCCACCCATGTACTAATGTAAACTCAGTGCATGAGAATCTGTTTCCCCTTATCCTTCTTAACACCGTCTGTTATCTTTTTTTTTTAATTTTCAAATTTGGTAAATGAGTGGAACTCAATATAACATTTTAATTTGCATTTTGCTGATTATTACTATGATTTAATATCTTTATATATTTATGGGTCATTTGTGTTCTTCCGTTAATTACCTGTTCATATCCTTTGCTCATTTTTCTATTGAGTTTGTTTATATCCTTTGCTCATTTTTGTGTTGTGTTGTAGAAGCTCTGTACCTATTCTGGGTTTTAACCTTTTGTCTGTTACAGACGGTGCAAATATTTCTTCTAGCGTAATGCTCTTTTTCCCCCAATTTTTTTTTGTGGCAAAACACATAACATAAAAATTACCATCTTAGTGTACAGATGTAGTGTACAGTTCATTTTTAGTGTACAGTTCAGTGGTATTAAGCACATTCATACTGTGCAACTATTACCAACATCCATCTTCAGTGCTCTTTTCATTTGCAAAACTCTAAGTCTATACCCATTAAATAGTAACTTACCCTTTCCCCCATCCCCTGACAATGACCATTCTCCTTTCTTTTTGAATTTGACTACTCTAGGCATCTCATATAAATGGAATCATATAGTATTTGTCTTTTTGTGACTGGCTTATCTCAGTATAATATCCTCAAGATTCATCCATGTTGTAGCAAATATCAGAATTTCCTTCATTTTTAAGGCTGAATAATATCCTATTGTACGTGGATACCACATTTTGCTTATCCATTCATAATGCTTTTGTTTTTAACTATCTTTTGCTGCACAGAAGTTTTAAATGTTTGTGTAATCAACTCAGCAATCTCATGATTGCTGTGCTTTGTCAAACTTGGGCAAGTCTTTCCACCTAAAAATTATTTTTAAAATTATCTTATTTTCTCCTATTACTTTTATTATTTTAGTTTTTATATTTAGCTCTTTAAAACATCAGATTTTTTAACAAAGTAAAAGGTAAAGATATAACTTAATTTTTTTTCTAAAGTTTTAGGCAGTTGATCCAATACTATTTATTAATAGTCCGTCTTTTTTTCCCAATGCATTTGAAATTGTTTTTGTTATAAAATCAATTTCTATTTATACAGGGGCCTGTGTCATGACCATTCTGTTCCACTGGTCTTTTTTTTTTTTTTTTGTCTTTTCTTACGCCAGTATTATCTGAATTAAATACTACAGCTTTATGGCACTTTTCTATCTAGTAGTATATATTTATATTTTTTTTCAAAACCCCTTTATTAGAAATGATTCTCATACATTTTCTCTTTACAAATAGCATATCAAGTTTAATAAAATCCTAATTTTTCATAGGATTTTATTGAATTTTTAATTGTTAGCAAAATTTTTTTATGTCTTAATGTCCATTCTGGTTTGAGCTCCAAGCTTTGAGGAAGCTATGCCATGTGGGCTTTGGTGAGTAACTTACCTGATTTCAACTAGTTACTTCACATCAGATTAACTGTGTCAATGTGGACAAGTTACTTTTATCCTTTCTTCTCAATTTCCTCCTCTGTATATGGGAATAATAACAGAATCCTCTTCATAGTGTTATTATCAGAATTCAATTAATAAATGCATTGTCACTTAGCAAAGCACCTGGTAGAGAGTTAGTATCCAATACTGCTAGCTGGGATCATCAGAGTGCCTTATTCATAGTAGGAACCAGTAAATATTTTCCTTTATTTATTGATAGTATCCTAGGAGACAAAAATATGTAATAAATATTAAATATAGTAGTGCTTCTCAAACTTCAATGTGGGTATGAATCACCGGAGGATCTTTTTTAAATGCAGATTTTTATTTAGTAGGTCTGTGGTGTGGCCTGAGATTTTGCATTTCTGATAAGCTCCTATTGATAAGTGATATCAAAACTGATGGTCCTTTGTCCACACTTTGAGTATGTAGTTTTTCACTGTTATTTTAAATTATGTTGCTTGCGATAGTATTTCCTATTTGTAATAAATGTGATTGGCAGGATTTGTAAATTGCTTTCTTTTAAAATTATATGTTAAAGAACTGAATTATAGTTGGTCCCCTTTCTTCATTCTCTCTTCCCTTCCTCCCTTCCTTCCTCCCTCCCTTTTTTCCTTCCTTGCCTTGTTTTGTGTGTGTGTGCGAGTGTGTGTGTGTGTGTGTGTGTGTGTGTTTAAAGAAAGGTTAGTGAGAACACTAAACGTAACACCTGGTTCTATTCTTAGATCTGAAATCATTGAGGCAATTAGCTATCTAGATTATTTAAAACTGTTGACTTAAGAGGAAGACGGCCACATAAATCCAGTCTGAGAATAAAATCTAAAGTCAAGTGAAAGAAAAGTCACAATTGCAAGGGGTTTAGCAAATAGAAAAATGTAAGACATAAGGAAAACTTGGGAAAATGTAAGACAAAAACAACTCTTGAAAGGCAGGGAATGAGGTTCCACTGTTTGTGTGTGTGCCAACTTTTGAGAAGACGTAAATCAACTGAAGCTATCCTTTCTTGTGAGTAAATTTTTCACATATCGTGTTATCTCTTGGACAGCTTTCTCTACTCCCCGTCTTCTCAATGGGGGGATTTTGAGCAAGTTAACTTCATATATATACCTCAGTGTGCTCATCTGTTAGAAGGGGATGGCAGTATGTTTTTCTACCCAGGATACTAGTTAACTTTTTGTATTTGGAAATGCATTATTAAAGTATTGCACTCTCTCAAAAGCTAAGAGGTCACATTTTTTTTTGTACAGAAACACCATCCTAGGCTGATCTAGTACCTAAAAAATACTCTTTCAGGTCTGTTCAATAGCCATGGCTTGGATTTGAATTGTAGAACACTGTCAACTAGTTTAACCCTGTTGGGGTATATGGTTCAAGTATGAAAATGATGGAACTGGCACTACTCGCACAAGGCTGAACCCAATATATTTAAAACATGCGCGCACACACACACATGTATTTTAAAGAATGCTTTATGTTGCAGAATTACATAACTTGAAAGGAATTATCCACAGTTTCCCTCATCCTGCTTTCCTCCCTCCTGACCCAGATATAAATTTGCAACTGTTTGTAGGTGGGTATGTCTTTTGGGGCCAGTTTAGATCCTTCAAGTAGAAGGCAGCAACACAGAAATAGACGTGTAAGAGATGTACTGGGGGAAGCACTAGGGAGGGACAGAGAGGAAATGGGGCGGGAGAAGGCAGAGAGAGCCTTCAGACCACGTGCAGGTCTGACACCTGTGAAGGGTTAGGGAGAGGAAAGGTGGGAAGGAGTTGCTTCCAGCTACAGTGCAATTCTGAGTAAGTTTTGGCTAGGCCGAGAGGTAGATCCTGATCAATGCTGCCCATTACAGATATTCCATGTCAGGTGAGAAGGCTCGACTTGATCATTGGCTGAGCAGCCTGGAGGTGCGAATGAGCAGCGGATCCAAAGGGGCAGTGGCTGGAGGCTATCAGTCATCTGTGCCCTTGAAGGGAGCTCTGAGTAGCACAGCTGCACAGAGATGGGCAGAGATGTTCTTATGCACACACTATTCTGAAACTTGCTTTTTTGTTAGGTATTTAAGAACATTCTTCCAACACATGGATCTAGTTCATTCTTTTTAACAGTTGCATAGTATTCCTTTGTAGAAATGAATAATAATTGTATTTTTCAGTTCCTTTTGATGGACTTTTGGATTGTTTTAAATTTTTTCTCTCAATATACACGATGCTTCAACAAAAAGTCTTTAAATATATATATGTATCTTTATACTATCTATAGTATAAAATTTCAGAAATAGAATTATAGAATTATTTCTGAGTCAAAGGACATGCACCTAAAATTTTAGTAGATGTGGCCAAATTGACCTTTATAAAGTTGTACCCTCCGATCATTAGTGAGTGGCAATGCCTATTTATGTAAACTTGTACCAGTGTGAGGTATTAAGACCATTTTAAGCTTTGCCAATTGGACACTGCATAAACACACACATACAGATACACACAATTACAGATTTAATTTGCATGTCTTTTTTTTTTTTTTTTTGAAACAGAGTCTCACTCTGTTGCCCAGGCTAGAGTGCAGTAGCATCATCATAGCTCACTGCAACCTCAAGCGATCCTCCTGCCTCGGTCTCCCAAGTAGCTGGGACTACAGGCACATGCCAACACACTGGCTAATTTTTCTAATTTTTGTAGAGACAGGGTCTTACTCTTGCTCAGGCTGGTCCTTCAACCCCTGGCCTCAAGCAAGCCTCCTGCCGTGGTCTCTTGTTAACGAACCCGCAACGGGGGGTTCTCTGTTGCTCACAGCACAGAAAGCCAATTACTGAGACAATGAGGATTGTCAAGGAAGAAAAGATTTGTTGTAGAGGATGTGTCAACTGGGAGGTGGGAAGAATGAACTGCCTCAAATCTGCCTCCCCAATCAACAGGGTCAGGGGTTTGTCTGGAGGTGAAACGAATAATGCGTTGAGGGGAGTGAGCATCATTACATGTTTGGGGTGGAGTGCAGGGCACACAAGCGCAGTGAGAAATCATGCTGTTACATACATCCCATGATCAAAAAATGATGGATAGGTCCCTCTCAGGGTGGGAATTTTAGTAGTATAATGAGCTAGAGGTTAATATTGGTCATTCTTTCAGCCTTGTGTACGGGCAGGATGTGGAAAGTAGGTTGCCCAGCAGATCCTTGGGCACAATCTGTGGTAGGGTGTCACTTATCTTGTCTTCTCTAGACAAACAGGTGTGTAAGGCTTTGCAGTTATCTTGTGTCTGCAGGGAGGCTCTGACATTTCTGGGAAAGAAACTCAAAACGGAATGCGTCAGAAAGTTACAAAGTTCTGGTCAGCAAATCTTACTGGCCTGGGAACTTGAAACATAACAGAACTACAAAAAAGAAGAAACTATAAAAAATGTTTTCTTGCTTATGGAGCCAGTTACACTCCCAAAATGCTAGGATTACAGACATGAGCCACCATGCACGGCCTGTATGTCTTTAAATTCTTAGTGATGTTGCTCAGTTTTTCTTTTTTCTTTTTTTTGGAATTTGTATTTCCTTCTTTTCATGAATTACATAGTCATGTTTTTCTGCAGCGTCTTTTGCCTTCTTAAAAACTTATTTCTAAGAGCTCTTTTTATATTAGGGATAGTAGCTCTTTGCAATATATACTGAAACTATTATTTCCAGTTATAGTGCTAATATTTTTAAATGTTTATGTAATCAGTGTAGCTATATTTTATCTTTATTGCTTCTATGTTTTATATCATGCCTGACACATTATACAAAGACTCACCCATGCTTTATTTTAGTACTTTTGATGGTTTTATTACTTGCATTGATATCTTTGTTCATCTGGAATTTATTTTGCTGAAGGCAGTAAACTAGTAGCAATAATGATACAATTAACATTAACTGTATTTACTGTGTGAATAGTCTCATAATCTCATTTAATCCTCATGCCAATGTTATGAGGTAGATTTTTTTATTCTTCTCCTTGGCCACACAGTTATGACGCACTAGAGTAGAGATTTGACCCTAAGCAGTCTAATGTCACAGTCCATGTACTTAATGCTACAGCTTCCTTTTCCCACAAATGTCCAGGCAATTGTTCCAGGACCACTTTGGGGAATAATGTATCTTTTCTCAAATGATTTAAAATATCATCACTAGCATGCACTGTATTAAATTCTGACATTTTTTGGATTTAGAATATTCCTTGGATTCAGGTTTTTCATTTCTTTCTTTGGCTTTATTACCACTTAGAGACTCAGCTTTAATCCTAGCTGATGTCATAAATTACTGAAATCTTTATCTGAACATTGCATTAAAAAAAAAATCAGTTGTGCATGAGCTACTTTAGTCCCATAAATCAGGATTTACCTTACACAACTGGTAGAAACACTTAACTGTTACCCACTGGATGGGTTCAAGGGGCGAGGGTGGGAGAGAAGTGCTCAAAACTGCTGTGGCGGTAGCTCTGGTGGTGGAGCCTTGAAGAGGAAGGAAATTGGAATGAAACCTTTTGGATAATCAATCCTAGGCTGTAACGGTGGAGTTCCTTCAGAGGGGCTCCCAAATATAAATGGCAGTGCTCTTTAAAAATAAATAAAGATAACTGAAACTGAGAATTGTGGAGAACCTCCAAGAAGTGGCAAGCAACTCTTTGTACTGCTGCACTGAACGCTTTCATAAATGCACACACTCAGGCACGCGTTCTCCGTGAACAGCTTCTTTCTTTAAGACAGCATTTGCATGTGACATCATCGGCTGACCCAGCCAGTTTGGAAGAATTTGGCAACACACCCATGTTCTTGGGAAGCAAATGACTACTATCACGCTGATTCTCATGGGGATTATTTGTGGAGAGGAAATTTCTCAGGAATAAATATTTCATTGCTGACAGAACAGGAAGTGCCCGTGAGGAAGACCAGACTAATATCCATTTTTAAAGTAGTGTTTTAGTACGCACGTGGTCTTTCTGCTGAGGCATCCCGACTGAGATTGAGATGTTGCAAAGACACAAGATCTAAATCCGAAGCTTTGCAAAATGAGTGGGAGGTTTTTCTTTTCTTTCCTTCCTTCCTCCTCCTGCCAGAAGGCATGTCAACATAAGATAATGAGTTAGGCAATATTCGGCAACAGTAAAAGTAGAAAAACCTGAAAAGGATTCTGTTTTCATAAAATAAGATTGAACGCAAAGAAGAGAGAAAACTGGTACACATTTTAATTCATTCACCAAGTATTTACTGGGTAGGAATTGTGTTTTGGGCCTGGGACAGAGGCCGGGGAATAAGACCCAGGCCTGCCCACAGTGGCTCTAGTTGAGTTGGAAATGATGGAGATCTGAAAAGTAGAGAGAAAGAAAGGACAGATTTGGGGAAAAGACTAAGTATTGTGGATGAGGCAGGAAGGTTTTTTTGTTTTTTCCTCTCCAAATGCTGCTGCGTCACACTTCCCTGACTTCCTTTTCTCACTGGAAATTGGACGCAGCAATGCTCGTCACGGCAGTCGTGGGGAGAGAAAGCCTCCCAGGTGGGTGAGAGGGCTGGGCGGCCTTTTCCATGTCGCGAGCAGAGCAGCGGAGGAGACACCCACCCAGCAGCAGCGAGACTGCGCTGCCCTGCAGGAGCTCCGCAGGTTCCTCCTTGCCCGCCAGGAAAGCCTGGCCTAATCCTGGTTTTCATTTCGGTCTGCACCAGGGGCCATGATGTAAGGTGTGGAGCGCCCCAGAGCTCTGCGCTGGGACCCCCGCTCTTCTCTGTCCATACTCCCTGTCTTGGTGATCGCCTAGTCCCATGGCTTTAAGTACGGTGCGTACGCACCACGGACACCTGAATGTGTCCTGCAGCCAGGGCCTCTCCCAGGGACTCCGAATCGTGTCTCCAGCTAGCTGCTTGACATCTCCCCTTGGAGGTCCAAGAAGAATCTCCGAACATCTGGCAAATTGAACTCTTGATATTAGACTCTTCCATACTCTCTGCCTCTCTATAAATGGTAATTCCATGCTTCAGGGGGCTCAGGCCAAACCTCTAGCAGCCACCCGTGATGTCTCACTTTGTCACCATCCCACGTCCTGTTCTCTTTGAAATCTTCGCCGAAGTCCACCATGCTCTCCGCTCCCACCGCTGTCAGCTGGTCTGAGTCCCCCTCCTTGTCGGCTGGTCCCCGGCGCTAACCCTGCTGCTGTTGCCGCCGCCCTCCTGGCACGCGCCCCTTCAGTCTCCTCCTTTCGGGTCCTGTTCAGCGTAAGCCAGACCGCGTCACTCCTCTGCCCAAAATGCTCCCGCGGCTCTCACCGCTCAGGGTGGGGCCCACGCTTCGCTGTGTTCGGCCCCTGTGCGTGTCGTGCCGCCTGCTCGCTCCTCTGCCACAGCGCCCCCTGGCGTTCCTTGACCCTGCCAGGCACTCTCCCACCGCAGGTCTGCAGAGTGTGCTCCGGCACCTCCAGGTTTTTCCCTGTAGTGTCAGGGTCCCATGGGGAACGGTCGGCACGCTCAGAACAGGGTGACGTGAGGAGGATTTATTTACAAGGTGTGGAGTCGGGACCACGTGGGGCTTGAAGGCAGCCAACTCGGAGTCGTTGGTGTCTGTGTTTCTCCACACAGTATCACTGTGAGGAAAACGGCTCGTGAGCCCAAAGAGGGCTCCACGGTGTCTCTGGGGTGTGCTTCCAGCTGCCAGCTTCTGTTCTAAAAGTTTTGATAAACCGTGTTGGTTTTGCCAGGTGTTTGGGCAACAGCTAGGACTCATATTCCTTCCTTCCGCCCTTGGTCCTTAGGTGGTCTGGGACCTGAAACCCTGGAGGTGCCGTTGTGCAGTCACACCACTGGAAATAATAGTCACTTTGCTCATGTGCAGGCGGTGTCTACTGAGTCACGATTGCCACCTGCCCCCGCATGTGTAAAACAGTGCACGTCAGAACTGGTGACAGAACGGCTAGGGACTCTGAGTGGCTGCGGAAGCTAACCTCCTAGGAGTCACAGCCCGACGTGTGTGAGAGACAGTGGGAAGGGGAGGAATTCCAGACAAGCCTGTGTCCTGATGATTCTCAGAGACTCTCTTGTGATACCCAAATAATAAAAATACATCTTTTGTAAATACTCATGTTTTTCCATGGCATAGCATGACGGCCTTATTCTCTAATCTCTGCTTACTCTTATATGGCAGGTGGCTTCTCATTTTTAGTTTTAAGTTTTTCTGCCCTGTGACTTGTTGAATTTTTGTGACATGAAAAATATTTGATTTATTAAGAAAACTCCACATTTTCGAAAACATTTTAAATTGTCCTTTCATCGAGAAAACATTTGGCAACATGCACATCATTTTAGGTTGATTCCATATCTTGGCTATTGTGAATAGTGCTGCAGTGAAAATAAGCGTGCAGGTACTCCTTTGATATACTGATTTCCATTCCTTTGTATAAATACCCAGTAGGGGACTGCTGGCTTGTATGATAGTTCTATTTTTATTTCTTTGAGAAACCTCCATACTGTTTTCCATAATGGCTGTACTAATTTACATTCCTACCAACAGTGTATAAGAATTCCCTTTTCTACGCATCCTTACAAGGCATTTGTTATTTTTTGACTTTTCGATAATAGTCATTCTAACTAGGGGTAAGATGGTATCTCATTGTGGTTCCGATTTGCATTTCCCTGATGATTAGTGATGTTGAGCATTTTTTTATACATTTGTTAGCCATTTGCATGTCTTGGGAAATGTATGTTTAGATTCTTTGTCCACTTTTTAATTGGATTGTTATTTTTGCTGTTGAATTGTTTGAGTTCCTTGTATATTCTGGATATTAGTCCCTTGTGGAATGACTAGTTTGCAAATACTTCCTCCCATTTTATAGGTTGTCTCTCTACTCTGTTGATTATTTCCTTTTCTGTGCAGTAGCTTTTTAGTTTAATATAGTCCCATTTGTCTATTTTTGTTTTTGTTGTCTGTGCTTTTGAGGTCTTAGCCATAAAATCTGTGCCAACTCAATGTTCTGAAGTATTTCCCTCCTAAGTTTTCTTCTAGGAAGGTCTTATGTTTAAGTTTTTAATCCATTTTAAGTTAATTTTTCTACATAGTGAGAGATAGAGGTCTAGTTTCATTCTTCTGCATATGGATATCCAGTTTTCCCAGGACTATTTACTGAAGAGGATGTCCTTTCTGTATGTTCTTGGAACCTTTGTCCAAAGTCATAGGGCTGCCTTTTGGCTGTAACCATCATCTTCTAGTAATTCATCAAAATGATGAACACAAAGGGAAGGAGGAGAGGCACCCAATGTATGTTCTCTAGGCCTCTAGAAAACATGGAGTTGTTTCTTTGGCCACATACATGTGAATCTATAAGAAAGGTGATATTGTAAACATCAAGGGAATGGGTACTATTCAAAACGGCATGCCCCAATATGTTATCATGGCAAAACTGGAAGAGTCTATAATGTTACCCAGCATGCTGTTGGCATTGTTGTAAACAAACAAGGTAAGGGCAAGATTGTTGCCAAGAGAGGTAATGTACATATTAGCATACTAAGCACTCTAAGAACCAAGATAGTCTCCTGAAACATATGGAGGAAAATTACCAGTAAAAGAAGAAGGCCAAAGAGAAAGACACCTAGGTTCAACTGAAGTGCCAACCTGCTCCATCCAGAGAGGCACACGTTGTGAGAACCAATGGAAAGTAGCCCAAGCTGCTGGAACCTATTCCCTATGAATTTATGGCATAATAAGTGTAAAAAATAAAAGACCTCTAGACTGTAAAAATGTTTCTCTTCATTGAGTAGAAGTGTGGTGTTACTTCCCCTAAAGAAATATTTAAAGTAAATTTTACTTGAGTCCTGAAAAAAAAAAAAAAAAAAAAAAAGAAGTCAGTTGGCTGCAAATATGTGGATTTATTTCTAGGTTCTCTATTCTGCTCCATTGTTCTATGTGTCTGTTTTTATGCAAATACCATGCTGTTTTGGTTACTACAGCTTTGTAGCATACTTTGTAGTGTGATATCTTGAGTTTTATTCTTTGTGCTAAGGATTGCTTTGGCTATTTGGGATCTTTCGTGGTTCCACATAAATTTTCAGATTGTTTTCTTCCCTCTATTTCTATGAAAAATGCTTTTGGTATTTTGATAGGGATTTCATTGAATCTATTGATTGCTTTGGGAGTATGGTCATTTTAAAAATATTAATTCTCTCAATCCATGAGCATGGGATGTCTTTCCATTTGTTTGTATCCACTTCAATTTCATTCATCAGTGTTTTGTAGTTTTACTTGGAGAGGTCTTTCACCTCTGTGGTTAAATATATTCCTAGGTGTTTTCTGAGGCTATTGTAAACAGGATTGCTTTCTCCATTTCTTTTTCAGCCAGTTTATTATTAGTGTATAAAAATGCTACTGATTTTTGCATGCTGATTTTATATCCTACAACTTTACTGAATTTTTTTGTCAGTTCTAAGAGATTTTTAGTTGAGTCTTTAGGGTTTTCTATATACAAGACTATGTCATCTTCAAAGAGGGACAGTTTGACCTCTTTTCCCATTTGGATGCCTTTTATTTCTTTCTTTTGCCTGATTGCTTTGGCTAAGACTTTCAGTACTATGTTGAATAAGAGTGGTGAAAGTGGGCATCTTTGTCTTGTTCTAGTTCTTAAAGAAAAGGGTTTCACCTTATCCCAATTCAGTGTGATGCTAGCTGTGAGTTTGTCATATATGGTCTTTATTATATTGAGGCATATTCCTTCTACGCCTAATTTGTCGAGAGTTTTTATAATGAAGGGAAGTTGAATCTTATCAAATGTGTTTTCTGCATCTGTTGAGATGATTGTATAATTTTTCTCCCTCATTCTGTTAATGTGTGTACCATTCTTTCATTCCTGGGATAAATCTCACTTGATCATGGTGTATTATTTTTGTGATGTGTTGTTGGATTCAATTTGCTAGTGTTTGTTGAGCATTTTTGCATCTATGTTCATGAGGGATATTTTATTTTTTTATGTGTCCTTGTCTGGTTTTGGTATCGGGATAATGCTAGTCTTGTTGAGGGAGTTAGGGAGAATTCCCTTCTCTTCAGTTTTTGGTATACTTTGAGAAGAATTGGTGTTAGTTCTTCTTTATCAGTTTGGTATAATTCAACAGTGAAACTATGGTTCTGGGATTTTCTTTGTCAGGAGACTTTTTATTACTGATTCAATCTTGTTACTTATTTGTTCAGTTTTCCTATTTCTTTCTGGTTCAATCTTGGTACATTGTATGTGTCCAGAAATTTATACATTTCCTCTAGGTTTTCCAATTTATTATCATATGGTTGCTCATAATAGTCACTGATGAGCCTCTGTATTGCTGTGATATTAGTTGTTATGATTCCTTTTTCATTTCTGATTTTATTTGGGTCTTCTCTCTTTTTTTCTTAATTAGAATAACTGGTAGTTTATTGATTTTGTTTATCTTTTCAAAAAATCATCCTTTTGGTTTTATCGATCCTTTATAATTTTTTAGTCTCTATTTCATTTGCCTCTGACATGATCTTTATTATGTATTTCCTTTTACTAATTTGGGATTAGGTTTGTTCTTGGTTTTCTAGCTTCTTTAGGTGCATCATTAGGTTGTTTATTTGAGATCTTTCTACTTTTTTGATTAAGGCATTTATTGCTATAAACTTCCCTAATTGAACTGCTTTTTCTGTATCGCTTCGTTATGGTGTATTTCCATTTTCATTTGCTTTGAGAAATTTTTTTCATTTCCTTCTTGATTACTTCCTTGACCTAGTGGTCATTCAGGAGCATGTTGTTTATTTTCCACGTATTAGTACAGTGTCCAAAGTCTCTCTTGTTGTTGATTTCTAGTTTTATTCCACTGTAGTCTATGAAGATACTTGATATGATTTCAGTTTTTTTTCATTTGTTGAGACTTGTTTTGTACCCTTACATGATCTATCCTGGAAAATATTCCATGTGCTGATGAAAAGAATGTGTATTTTGCAGCTGTTGGATAAAATGTTCTGTAAATGTTTGTTAGGTTCGTTTGTTCTGAAGTGCAGTTTAAAGACAATGTTTCTTTATTCATGTTCTATCTAGATGATCTGTCTAATGCTGAGAGTGGAGTGTTGAAGTCCCCAATTATTATTGTATTAGAATCTATCTCTCCTTTTAGGTCTAGTAATATTTGCTTTATATATCTGAGTGCTCCGGTGTTGGGTGCATATATATTTGGAGTTGTTAAATACTCTTGCTGAATTGATTCTTTTATCATTATATAATGACCTTATTTGTCTCTTTTTACACTTTTTGCCTCAAAGTCTATTTTAGCTGATATAAGTGTAGTTACTCCTGCTCATTTTTGTTTTCAGTTTGCTTGGAATATCTTTTTCCATCCATTCAATTTCAGTCTATGTGTCTTTACATGTGAAGTGAGTTTCTTGTAGGCAGCATAAAGTTGGATTGTTTTTTAGGGGGTAGGTGGTCCTGTTTTCTAATCCATTCAGGCAGTCCATATCTTTTAAGTGAGGGATTTAATTTGTTTACATTCAAGGTTATTATTGATAGGTGAGAACTTATTCCTGTCATTTTGTTAATTGTTTTCTGGTTGTTTTTTAAATATTTATGTTCCTTTCATCTTTTCTTATTGATCACCATTGTGATTTGGTGGTTTTTCATATTGGTAACATCTGAGTCCCATGTTTCTCACTTGTGTGTCTGTTCTACCAGTGAGCTTTAGACTTTCATGTATTTTCATGATGGCAGATATCGTCCTTTCACTTCCAGATGTAGGGCTCCCTTAAATATTTCTTACAAGGCTGCTCTAGTGATAAATTCCCTCAGTTTTTCCTCGTCTGGGAAAGACTTTTTTCCTTCTTCATTTTTTGAAGGATAATTTCCTGGATATAATATTCTTGGATAGCAGGGTTTTATGGGGTTTTTTGTTTTGTTTTGTTTTGTTTCTTTTAGCACTTTGAGTATAGTATATCAGCCCCTTCTCTCCTAGCATGTAAGGTTTATGCTGAGAAATCCACAGTTAGTCTGATGAGGGTTCCCTTATATATGACTTGATGCTTTTCTCTTCCTTTTTGTTTTTGTTTTTTTTTTTAATTCTCACTTTGTCTTTGACTTTTGACAGTTTGATTATAAAGTTTCTTGGAGAAGACTTTTATAGGTTGGATCCATTTCAGAATCTTTGAGCTTCCTGTATCTGAATGTCTATTTCTTTTGCAAGACTTGGTAAATTTTTAGCTATTATTTTTTTAAAATAGGTTTTCTATGCCTTTTCCCATGTTTTCTCCTTCTGGAACACTCAAAATTTGAATATTTGATTGTCTTATGGTGTCCCATATGTCACATAGGCTTTCTTCCTTCTATTTTACTCTTTTTTTTTTCTCTCCCTCTCTATTTTTAATCTGGCCAGCTTACTTCAAAAGACCTGTCATCAAGTTCAGAAATTCTTTCTTGTGCTCTATATAGATTATTTCTGAAGCTCTTAATTGTATATGTTATCTCATTCATTGAATTCTTCAGTTCCAGGATTTTTATGTGGTTCTTTTTTTCTGACATCTATCTCTTGTCAAATGTCTCATTCAGATTATGAATTGTTCTTCTGATTTCTTTATATTGTTTATCTGTGTTCTTTTGTATCTCACTGAGCTTCTTTAATATCATTATTTTGAACTTTTTTCAGGGATTTTATAGATTTTTTCATTAGAATCTGTTGCTGGAGAATTACTGTGTTCCTTTGGAGGTATCACATTTCCTTGATTTTTTATGTTTCTTATTTCTTTATATTGATATCTGAATATCTAGTGAAACAGTCACTTCTAATTATATGGATTTTCATTCACAGGGAAAGACTTTTATCTATAATATAGTTTTAGCATTGGTTGAGTAGTGTTTTGGCTTTGATTCTGGGTGAGTGCAGTAGCGTAGTCTATGAATGCTTTCACCATCAATGGTGTCTGTGAGTTCTTCAGTGGCTTAGGTTGCTGTTGTTAGTGGAGGCCATGGTAGACTTTGCTGTGGACAGAGACACCAAGTGGTCAGGCCCTGCATCCCCAGTGGTGGTGGCAGCAGGCCTAGCATGCTTGGGCCCCCATGTGGCATATGGCACTGGTGGTAGTGGGTCTGAGTGAGCCAGTCCTTGGGCCTCCAGGTGGCTTGCTTGGGTGCCAGCAGTGGCAGTGGTGGGCCAGGCAGGCAGGCAGGTACTCTGGCCCATGGGTTGTATGTGTGGTGTCAGCAATGGCAGCAGCAGCAGGCTAATCCCTGGGTCCCCAGGCAGTATGTGTGGGTACCAACAGTAGTGACAGCAGGCTGGTGGGCCAATTCCTAGCTCTGCAGGTGGCATGTGCAGGCGGGTGCTTGTGGTGGTGGTGATGGCAGGCTGGGTAGGCCCCTCCTTAGGGCCCCAGGAGGCATGTGCAGATGCTGGCAGTGGCAGAAAGGGCAGGTTGATACCCAGGCTCCTGGACAATGTGTGTGGATGTCAGCAGACTAGTTGGACCCATCCTCAGGCCTTCAAATGGCATGCACAGGTGCCAGTGGTGATGGGCAAGGCAGATCAATCCCTAGGCCCCCAGATGACAAACATCAACACTGGTGGGTTGGCTGTGAGCAGAGCAAGCCTGTCCTTAGCCTACCCAATGGTGTGCTTGGGCACAGGCTCTGGTAGGTGAGGCAGGTCAATTCCCAGGCACCTGCATGGCACACTCAGGCAGTAATGGTGACTGTGGTCAGTGGGGTGGGCTGGTCGCCAGACCCTCCGAAGGCATATGCAGGTGAGCAGCAACCGTGCTGCCAGGGGTTGGGTTGCTGTCAATGGCAGTGGCCCCAGGCAAGGGGCTCTCAAGTTTTGTGGAGCATGTGCTTTGGCTCCCTTTGTCCCGGGAGCAGCCTCCCACTGTACTACACTCCCTGCTCCCCTGGGTGTAGGACATTGCATGGGCTACAGTGCTAGGGGCCCAGCTGCACTGCTGGGTCCAGCCAACATTACGACACTGCAACTCTCTGGATGGATGTTGGGTGATGTCATTGAGGCTCCAAGGATTTGGAAATACAGGGGCTATTAGGTCCCAAGAGCAGGCTGTACTCTGGTGGGGGCTGGGCTCTCAACATGGTGCCATGCTTCAGTTGCTTGGGTCTTGAGGTGTTTGGGACCCAGCAGAACTCCCTCTGGAACAATGCTGTCACTGGATTCCAGGCAGCTTGCTAAACTAGTCTCAGGGCCAGCGAGAACAAAGGGTTCTCTTGTGGCTAGGGTTGCAGGAGTCCGCCATAGGAATGTAAACCACTGGGGATCTCTCACTTACCTTTTCCTGGCACTGGGGAGTTTCCCCTGGATCTGAGCCAGCCCTGGCTGGTCAGCTGCTTTGCTTCCCTCTCTTTCCAAGCCTCAGAGGTTCCCTGTCACTGCTCTGCTGAATTCCAGTGTTTTCTCTTAGGTGCTCTATTTAACATGTGACTATCTACTCATATGCTTTTGGTCCTTTGTGTGGAGGTGGGTGCCAGGTGCCTTTAGTCAGCTATCTTAAAGTCCCCTCCCTCAATGGATCCTATTTGAAGTTTTAAGTAGGAATTTGGAAGAGGTATAAATGACTTGTTTGCCCAAAATAGGAAGGAGCAGAAAGCAGCCTTTTACAGGAATATGACCAAAAGCTGTTGTTTGTAGACTTGGCCTCTGCTTGCAACTGGGCTCACCCGTAGGCAGGTCTGACCACCCTAGAGTAATCTAATGGTGTGGTTTACCCTCTTCCTGTCTTCACTGTTGTTCCCATTTACCTGTAAAATGTTATTTTAAAAAGAAATAGAGGATGTGGGTAGTGACAATTGATGATCTGGTTCCCTGAATTTCTAGGTTTTGATGAAATCCAGGTGGCTGGACAAAGACAAAAATTGTCGTGGAATGAATTGTTTCATTGCTGCCCTCTGCTGAGTCAGAGTTTGAAGTAGAAAAGTGAAATTCAATGTTTCCCCTGACTAACACATTTGTTATTAAATTAAGAACATATTCGCCTGTTCAAGGTCATCCAGGCTGATTCTTTATGGCCTCAGATTGTCCTACAGTCCAAGTACCTGATGAATCAGTGAAACCCTTTGGCCTGTACTTTACAACTCTTTTCTAAGGCAAGGAAAACCGGAAATTATTTGGAACAATGAAAAACTGTCTCTTGGGAGAATATGTTAACTTGTCCTAAGTTAAATTTTAATGAGGGAGGAATGAAGATACTCCCCCTTATCCCAAAGAATTGTTTTACATTTAGCTCTTTTAAGACTATGGTATTTGTTCTCTTTCCAATCCAAGTTCATTGTTCACATTTAACTTTTATTTCTCTGCTTGACCTTTCTTCACCAACTTTTGCTTGGTTGAATGAACTGGTCGATCAGTTGTCCACTGCCAGCAAGCCCCAGCAGCACACAGAAATAAGTGTCTGTGGCTCCCACACTTGGGGTCAGCTGCTCTCGGCTGGGGGCAAGCCAGCTGCTGGCTGACCCAGGCTGGCCTCAGCTGCAGTAGCCAAGGGGATTGGCTCTGTGTCATGGGTTGCTCATTCTCCTCCTGTTTCCAGAAGGGTGGCCTAGAAATGCTCTTTTCATGTCAAAGGTGGGAACACAAAAGAGCAGGCAAAAACACACAAGGTGTCTTGAGGCTTAGTCTCCTAACTGGCACTCTATCATTTATGCCTCATTTGTGGGCCAGAGAAAGCCACATGGGGCAGGGAAATATATTCCTCCTATTTTGGGGGGACTCCCATGACAAGAGACATAGATACAGGGAGGGGAGAAGAATGGGAGCCTTTAATGCCATCATCTACCACAATTGTCTCAAAGAAATCTGCTAAGAGTTAAAATTAAATAAAATTTTCCTTCTTTGTAATTTATCTTTTTCAGAAAAGCAGAATCTATGGCTCTCTTTGCAGTCTTCCAGACAACATTTCTCTTAACATTGCTGTCCTTGAGGACTCATCAGAATGAAGGTAAGACGTGGAAAGAACAGTAAAGAAAAAAACATAACATAGGGCACAAATGAAGTAATCGGAGCTTTGGAGAAAAGTTAAACACTTCTTTCTTCTTTGGGAATTACTTGGAGCTAGTGAGTAGATTTTTCAGTCTCCCAAAGCAGTGGTTGCCTTAGTCTTGGCCTCCCTCGTTTCGATGGCCCATTTTCATAAAGCCAACCCATGACCCTGCCTTCCTGGCCAATACACTGGTCATTGGGGCAGTTGTGAGTACAGCTAATCCTGTAGAACTTCATGAACTATGTACTTCACCAGGCCATCGCCACAGTTGTTCCTTCTGCACCTTGCTGGGGAAAGACATGGGATGTACCAGCCCAGTATTTGCTGCTAGGTTAGAACAAGTTTTGATGTCCCTCAAATATATTCATTGAGAAGCTGTTAGCTTGTAAAATATGGGTGAAAGCCATGAAAATTTGTAAGTTTCTACTCTCTCGAGTCTCTGCAAGACAATATACTAAGTGCTGAAGTGCTATTTATAGATAAAGAAATATTTGTCACTTAGCCACTCCCCAAGGGAGGGTATTTTGAGATAAATCAACTTTGTAAATAAGGTCAATTCGATTTCAACACCTCCAAAATGCTTATGGATACTTATTATTACTTTGAACCTGTTTAAAAGCAGGTTCTTAACCTTGGGAGAGAGTTTCTATTGGTTCATAAATTTTCATTGCTTTTATCCATATTTTATTAAAATAAAGCTTTACATTTTTCTCTTCCTGTATTTATGCTTTATTGTGCTTCCTTTGTAACAGAGAGCACATGTGCATGCTCTAACTACCCACATAATTCCTGTCCATGGATTCAAGAAAATAATGTTTGCAAAGAATATGTGTAGAATTTCTCATCTTCTCTTAAAACTCGGTGAAAAGATACTTGGAAAAAGAAGGAGATATTGTTCTGATAATAGCTCAATTGGATATTCTTTAGGTCTGAGTTTATTTATTTTAGGTCCAGAGTGCATGGGAAGATGCTACTTCCTATGGCTTATTAAAAAATCATAGTTTGATTGTTGGTTTCTTCCATCATTTGGGGCTAAAAGGTGGGAATTAGGATTTCTCATTTGCAGTACGTACACCTGTCACACAATCTGTCTCACTTGCTGAAATCTAAGTGCAGGCAGCTGGGCTGAGTGGGCAGCCTGCACACTGAGAATGTTGAGACCCAGCCAGACCTACCGCCCCAGCTCCAGGCTCGCCAGACATTTAACTCTCAGCCCAGCTCATCTCCCTGTGAGGTCTCATTATCTGATCCAAGGCCCTTTACTGTGTGCCTTCTACATGTAAGGCACTCTGCTCTACTCAGCCCTCTGCTTGTCCTCTCAGCTTCCTTTGTTTAGGTCAGACTTGCATTTCTCAGTTTTTCTCTCAACCAGTCTTCATCTCTGTTTCCAGCTGTCTCTGCCAAGCATGCCTTTTTGGTAAATAGTCCTGTCTTTGTCCTCACCTGTACTGTTTGGATTTCTTGTCTCGATTTATGCTGCATTTGACCACATACTCACTAAACTCCCACTCAGACTATTAAAGAGTTGGCTTACAAATCAGTCCCCCGAGCCAGGTTCAGATATGGGAATCTATGTCAAGCAACCTGGAGTGATTTCTCCTGACCAGGGAGAGAGAGCCAATACTCTCTTCAGTTAACCCTGGGCACATTCTTCCATCAGCCAGAGATCATGACTGCAGCCTTTTGACATATTTTCCTTGCCTTTTTGTGTGTATGTAGATACAGACAAAGATAGAGATATAAATGAGTAGTGTGTTTTTAAATGAAAGTTAAATTATACTATATATGCACTCAGGTATTTTTTTGGTTACTTAAAACAATTAGTGCAACATATAATGAGTGTTTTTCTTTGATACTGTGTTTCTAGAAACAACATTATATTTAATTGCTGCGTGGTATCCCATCTATGAATGGACCGTGGTTTATTTCTTCCATCAGCGTTAGGGACGGTCTGGGAAATAGGGTGGGGAAAGTGGGAAGAGAGTCTGATTCCCAAACCTGAGCTTCTTGGCCACACTCCAGCGCTGTGAAAGGAAAGCAGGAGCCCTGGGCTCGGCTCTGGCTGTGTGCCTATGGCAAGGCCATTTCCCTCTTATTAATCTCGGCTTCCTCATCTGAAAAATAATAGGACTGGACTTCATAATCTTTATGGTGCCTTTCATCTCTCTGACTTTACCTTGGCATTTTCCACTCTGGCCCAAGGAAGTCCTAGATTGCTTTTGACCAGATTATTTCTGAGTGATGTCATTTGAGCACCTGAGTCATTCAACAGTCACTGACAATTTATGTTAATGTAAGGAGTTCCTTTTTTCTCTAAAGCAACATATGGTAGCTTTCTCAAGCTTCCAGAAATAAAGTTTAGACTGGTAGTTGACTCATTCATTCAGCAACCAGTCACTGAATATCTTGTCCTGCAACTGGCATGTTCTTAGTCTTGGTTTCCTTGCGCTGAGTAGGACTTTGTTGCAACCTTGTTTGGCTCACAGTCCACAGGGAGACAAACGCAGAAACAGATTTTTACAGCAAGCTGCAATCATTGCTCCAAGCAAGGGCTTAGAAATGCTGTGGAGAAATTACACTCTCTGAAGTATCATTATAGTGGAGCGAACCAGATATCTTGAAGGAGTAATTCTTTTAAAATACAAGTTAGGATTTGATTCTGAAACTAACTCATGTTTCTGAAGAACATTTGCAAAATACAGAAAAGTATAAAGAGCAAAATTAAAATCACTCAACCCCACCATCCAGAAATAATGACTGTTAACATTTTAGTTTTATTTCCCTTTTATCGGTTTTCAGAAAAATAACGTGTTTTAAAAAACATAAAATTGGGTGCATAGTCAAAAATTCAAGAAAAGCATGTATGATTTAAACTTGATAGTGTAGTGAAACTGGAATTGGTAGGATTGTGGAAGCTCAATTTTTGTATTGCTTGAACATTTTTATCATGATCATATATATTTAGCATTTTTTTATTGAGGCGAAATTTACATAATGTAAAATTAACCATTTTGTGGCTAAAGTGAGCAAACCGGTGACATTTAGTACGTTTACAATGTTGCACAACCACCACCTTTATCTAGTTCCCAAACATTTTCATCACCTCAAAAGGAAACTGCATTAAGCAGTTAATCTTCATTTCCTTCTCTCCCAGCCCCTGGTAACCTCCAATCTGCTCTCTGTATCTATGGACTTACCTATTCTGGGCATTTCATAGAAATGGAATCATACAATATGTATCCCTTGTATTTGGCTTCTTTCACTTAGCATAATGTTTTCAAGGTTCATCCAATTTGTATCCTGTATCAGTATCCCATTTCTTACAGCCGAGTAATATTCCTTCATATGTATGTACCACAATTTGCTCATCTAGTCATCCACTGATGGACAGTTGAGTTGTTTCCACCTTTTGGCTATTGTGAATAATGCTGCTTCAAACATTCATGGACAAGTATTTATTTGAATCCCTGCTTTCAATTCTTTGGATACCTAGGTATAGAATTGCTGGGTCATATGCTAATTGTATTTTAACTTCTTGAAGAATTGCCAAAATGTTTCCACAATACGAGCCCTTCTATATTCCCTACATATAGCAGTGTATGAGGGTTGCAAATTCTGCACATCCTCACTAACACCTGTTACTCCCATTTTTTAAAATTATTATTATAGCCATGCTCATGGGTATGAAATGGTATCTCATTGTCATTTTGACTTGCATTTCCTCAATGACTAATGATGTTGAACATCTTTTCATGGGCTTGTTGGTGATTTGTACATCTTCTTTGGAGAAATGTTCATTGAAGTCCTTTGCCCATTTTTAAATCAAGTTGTTTGTCTTTTTGCTGCTGATTTTTAAGAGTTCTTTTTATGGTCTAGATACCAGAACCTTATCAGATATGTGATTTACAAATATTTTCTCATATTCTGTAGGTTGTCTCTTCACTTTCTTGATAATGTCCTTCGATGCATAACATTTTAAAATTTTGACAAAGTTCAGTTTATCTGTTTTTTCTTTTGTTGCTCATATTTTTGGTGTCATCTCCAAGGACACTTTGCCAAATCCAAGGTTGTAGAATCCACACTGAGATTTTAGTTATCACCCTAGCCCTCCTCAGCATTGCATTTACAAAATGTCACAGGGATGAGTATTTTTCTGGGAAGGTGGCTGTTGATGGCTAATGCCTTTCCTTTTATGGGCATTCTTGTTAATCTCACTTCCCTAGAATGAGTTTTCTGAGGGTTTTCCTCCAAATTCTGAGGGTAATGGCTTATTTGGATCCGAAGCCTCCTACCATGTGGACCAATCACATGAAGGACTTCACGCTTGTCTCATATCCACCAGGGCTGCTCCTCAGCTCACTGGGCTCCATCCAGAGCCCCATCCTGATGTCTGTGTCCTGAGTGTGGCAGGACACTGTTGGAGCTGTGCAGTATTTCTCAAACATTCCAGTCCATGGGACGTTAGACAGGGCCAACGCTCCTGTCTTAACAGTTGGAGGACGGTGCTACAAAGTGGGGCACAGATGTGGGTATTAGGGATGTCTCTATTTAAGTTCCACATAGCTTCGTGTAAGTTGTTTATTCTCACTGAGCTTCAGTTTCCTCATCTATAAGAAATTACTAACAGTTCTATAGTAGGTATCACATGAGACAGTACCTAGCATTGTGCCTGGTAAATAGCACATGCTCAATATCGTTGTTGTTATTTTTACTATTTTGAGAAAAGCAGCATGTGCAGAATGGAAATTTGGAGACTTTTTTTTCAGTATTGGAGATTGCCTCCATTTTTTGTTGTCAAAGGGAGATACTCTTTTGCCTTTTAAACTTAGAGTGTTTCAGACGGCTAAGGGAAATCCCCATGGAATTAGAAAAAGAAATGCTTTAAAGATGGTATCTGTTATACCATGGGTCATCAGATACCAGCTGATTTTAAAAATATGGACTTTATCTTTTCAATACTTTTCTACCATTCCCAGTTTACTTCAGACCCCTTCAATCCAACAATTGGAGTAGTTTAGTTAAATCAGCAATACGCAGTTTCTTTCAAATGTATGTGATATTTCCTCCTCTTAACTGGAAAGTCATGATGTGTTGTTTTCTAAGACTCAACAATGACTTAACTCAGTCAGGGCCCATCCTCTCTCAAGTGACAGATGTATCTGTGTGCAGGTCGTTGGCAGTGACGCCACTGATGGTTTAAAGACAGCCCAAGAGATACAGGACTGCTTCCCAAGGCCACTGACCTCAGCAAATCTGTTTCATATTTGAATCCCCGTTCTTTTATAGAGTCCATCACACCGCTAACTACTCTATACTTGCAATCTCTAATTATTTCGTGGGAGTCCATCGTGTCTCTCCAACTAGGTTTCTTCTTTTACTAGGAACCTTGTCACAATTATTTTGTTTCACACTAAGTGCCTAGTATGTTGCTAATCTCATTCCAAGAGTTCAGTAAATTCTTGCCAGAGGTGTTTTAATTTCAGATTGAGATCTAAGTGATCCTGTCTAGAGATAGGATGTGCTCCTACTTTATATCTTTTTAATAAACTATAAAATATTGACTTGCAAAATAAAACTTTCATTTTTGATTTCCGGAAATATGAAATTTATAGCAAAATTCCTTTCTTTTTCATCTGTGTTATAAATTTCGAAACCAGTTAGATTGTCTAATAAAGGATCCTCTAGTTTTGTTTAACTGTTTTTCAATTTATGAACTTGCTGTGTATTGTTGAGCAAGACATTTCATTCATCTAGGTCTTAATTTTTATATTTGCTAAGTGATTTCTAATTTCCAGCTTTTCAAGGTGTCTGATTCAAGGATGCACATATGAACAATATTTTCCAAAGCTAACCAATGATGATATTGAACAGTTTAATTATCCATGACTATCAATCACACTCCTATTAATTGTCATTTCATAACTTGTTTTGGTCTTTTCAGTCTTGGCTGAACGTTTAGCATTGACTCCTGAAGCACTTAAAGTTTCCGTCAATTCTGCACAGCAATGTTTGCATTTACAATGGACCGTCCACAACCTTCCTTATAATAAGGAATTTAAAATGCTATTTCAGATACAGATCAGTAGAACTGAAACATCCAATGTCACCTGGGTGGTAAGTTTTTTTTTTTTTTTTGATCAATATTTTAAAAATTCTCTTCTGACACCATGATTTGTCTTTTATAACATCCAAAAAATCTCATTATGGAAACACATTAGCTGCTCAAAACAGTTTCCCTAAACAATTGCATTTCTGTGTTTTCAGATAAGAGGAGCCAGGACAAAGTAACATGACAACTTGGGTTTGGTAGGTAGGATGGGATGCACTAGGAAAGAGGTTATTTTCTCAGTTTTGTTCTGTCCCTTAAGGGGGCTTTCAGGTCTGTCCTGTGACTACTGGATTCCAGAGATCGATGGAGATCAGCCATCTGTTTCTTCTTCCCTCTTTCTTCCCTGTTTACCAGAGATTTTTGTAAATAAGAGGAATAATTTGACAACATTTTTCTTGCCAATGTGGCTTCCTGTCAGTTTGTTTGCTGAAGTGTGCCCAGATGCAAGAGAGCGTACATCCTAGCACTTTATGTTCCAGCCAGCAATGGGCCATGTGGGAGAGTAACTTACTGGGTCCTTTGTTGCCACACATGTGGCTTTTCTACAGTAAATTAAAATTAAGAAAATCCTTAATTTTGTACTCTTTTTGTCTTTAAATTATTTAGGGTAGACTTTTCACTTATCTTGGTTCAAATAATGGTTGTGTCTGTTTCCCCTGTTGCCTACCCAATCCAGTGCATCGGGACACATTGGTGGTGTCTTTTAATTGCCATTGCTGGTCTGGAGAACCTTAATTAATAATCCAGACACACATAATGTTCTGTCATTATCATGGGGTGTTTAAGGACAGTGGAATGTTTTCTCACTGAAGGGACCTGAGAATTCACCTAAAGTTCACTCATTGTAAAGTCTTCAGTTACTTTCTACAATCATTATTGCATTTGAGATCTGAGCAAGTGGCTTAAGTTAAACAAAATTTTGACTCTATCCGTTTAGGATTCACACCAGGTCTGTATAGTTCTACCCCTCAAAGGGCAGTTTCCCACAGTGAGAGGTGGAAAGTGTGCTGATTTTCAGCAAAAGCAATGCTTATGTGTGGCTGTTCACGTCCCAACAGCAGCACATCTTCCCGCCTCATTCTAGTAAGTCTGACTTTTATATTTCTAGTGGATACAGTGGTTGATGATCTGGGCCCAGTAAAACATTGCACAGAGGTCATATTGAGGCTAAGAATTGTCCAAGAAAAAGAAATTTGAGGGGAAATTCATGGAAAACTAGCACTTTGCACCATTAGCAAAAATAATATTAATTGTAGACCAAATGGATCCCATTCTTTAATTTTCTACAAAGCAGTTGCTCATATCTGTTTTCACATTTAATTCACGTAACAGTCCTCTGTGGAAGACAAAGCAGCATGTGTAGCCTACTTCTGTGACTTACGAGGGCTCGAGACCCTGAAGGGTAGAGTTTTGCCTTGTCCATTGTATTGTCCTCACAAGGCCCAACCCAGCCTGACTACTACAGAGCAGAAAACCATGGTGCAGAGAGGTTTTTTGTGCTACTCCAAGTGACAGAGGCAGGGTGGTGTCACCCTTCACCACATACCCAGACAGGGATGACAGTCACATGCAACCCTCCAGGCCATGAGTGGGCACATGTCCCATGGAATATGTGATGCCATGAGAAGCCCTTGTCTGAATCTCTCATGCCTGAAGTCAAGGAGAGACATAAGATCTTCCTCCAGTTAAGAAGGAGAGTCCAGCTTGTGTCTGGACCCAAATCTCCCTTTCGTAGGGCAGCTCCCTGAAATGCAAGCCTGACAGGGCACCCTCGCTACGTGGAGAGGGGCCATTTCTAGTCTCTCAGATCACTGTGTTCCCAAACAAGCCAAAGGCAAAGAGTCTTGACCTAGGTGCTTGCAGCTGGGCAGGGGCACTGAGCCGTTTCCTGGACGGCGCTGGCCATTCAGAGTTCTCCCGGCAGCTGCGCTACATGGCCCTGCTCTGGGCCAAGGTTCTGCCCTTTCCTTACAGCCACTTGATTTATGATTTCGTCAACGCCAGCGGGAGACAGAGTAGAGTACCAGCTCAAGCTTGGAAGGAAGCTGGGAGTGTGTGTCAATTCAGGGATAGAGCTCACGCCTCAGTGACAAATCAGTGACCTCAGTCGGGCCTCTGTGTAAATGTGTGTGTCAATTTATTGTGCCTTACTAATAACTGCAAGGACAAAATTAAACTTGCTGCTTCCATGAATGAAAATGGCCCAAAGACAATTCATCCCATTTTTAAAATATCACTGAATTGATGTATTCAAGGAAAGTTTTATCTCCTTCATTAACAAGGCTGTAAAGACTACAAAGTACAAGTTGAGGTTAGACAGGATCCACACAAATAGTGTGTGGGGGAAATCCAACCCTTTGCCTGCTACGGAAGTGATCAAATCCTTCAGCACAGGGTTTTAGACTGGGCCAAGGGCAGGCATTGTGCAAGGCGCAGCAGTATCAGCGCTGAGCACGCTAGAAGAATGAGGAAATGCACACACAATAGGGTGTTCTAAATACAGGGTGTGTGTGTGCAGGTCACTGACAAGGTGTTCTGGGATGGGGGTTAGGCCTGACCTTCTCCCACAATTTGGACAAAGGACTGTTTGAGCCAAAATATCAAGGAGGATTGGAAGGAGAATGGGTGGAGGATAGTGCTCTGGGAAGACCCAGCAGGTGTGCAGCCCTGAGAGAGGGACTGGGGGGCTTCCAGGCTGAAAGCACCCTGCTGTGCTAGAGCCCTGAGCACGTGAGGATAGGGCTGGGGCACAGGCCGGGCCTCACAAGACTACAGGGAGCGGGTAAGAACAAGAGACATGGCAAGATCTGATTTGAAGTTTTTTAAAAACCGACTCAGCTGCACAGTAACAAAGCGGTGGCAGAAGTGAGGAAGGTGAAGTGTGTCCTGTAGGAAGTGAGCTGTGGGGTCCGACCAGGGCAGACAGGGGGGCATGGGGCAGAAATTGCTGCATTTGAGGGCGATATGGGGAAAATTCAGTCTGTGACTCATTGCTTATAGTGAGGTCACTATTACTGATATAGATTCTTTTGGGGAGGGAGAAGGCAGTATTCAGTCTTAAAGTAAAAAATTATTTAAGCAAAAGGTATTTGAAACTGCTCATGTTAAATAGTGAAGATTTCATGGATCAGGAGTTCACAACTTGTAGTTTTAAAAATATGTTTTGTGACCTAGGAATAAAGTAATGCCATAAACTGAAATTTAAAAGTATTTCAAAAATTACAGTTCTGCCTAGAGTGAAAAAGGAGGCTCACAATTAAATGCCACTTGGGTGGACTAGGGTGTTCTCCGCCTCGGGCTGTGTCTAGTTCTGCCATAGGCACTGTTTTAGGTTAGCGACCGGGGCAGCACACGCGTAAGTGGAAGAAAGCCTCCACGCTGCTAACTCCAGGCAGCGTGTGACATGCGAGTGTTCCCCTCCCTGTCCCTGAGAAATCATCATTTGCCCTTAGAAACATGGGTGCAGACTCAGACTCAGTTTCCGCCAGGAAGTGCAAGGTGTTTCTACCTTGCAGCTGTGGGAGCCGAAGGCAGGACTCCCGAAGGAAGCGCACGGAGAATGAGAGCCTGGAGCTAGGGAGGACATGAAGAAGAAGGAAACACAGTCCCTGTTCTCTCTAGGGCTGAGCTCGAGTCACAGATGAAATACCGGCAACTAACTACAGGGTACAGCAGGGCTTCAGCGGGGGTGTGGATATGGGAGGAATTCAGAGGAAAGAACAAGAAAATCTTCAGGAAGGAGATGGAATATGACCTGGGCTTGAAGGATGGGACAGATCCCCAGAGAGGAGTGGGGGACACCAAGCCAGGGACACTGCCTAAGCAAACACCGAAGTATAAGAGCATAAGGCATATTCCAGAAGTGTGGGGTAGACTCTATGTCCAAAGAGAGGATTCCTGCAAGGGTCTGGTAGGTCAGAGCCAGATTATAGAGGGCCTTGCATGACAGGGTAACGTGGAAGCAGGCATTGAAGCCTATTGAATTAGACAATGGAAATGCCAGTGTCTCAGAAAGATTAAGGTCAGAGGCTTTGCCAAAAGACCAAATTACAGTTCAACTTGGGCAAGCTTCCCAGAGAACAGTCCCGGCATTCTGTGTGATTGACATCTTTAGGGCCTAAGATTCTGATAGTTGGAGCTCGAGGGAGGGGGTGTGGTCCATGTGACCACCATATCTGAAAAGACAAGAGACAGAAAACCAAGGGAGACATGGAGAGCCATCTATTGACTTCTGGGAGACAACGGAACTCTCAGGGTGCCATAAAAGGACTACCCTCTCTACTGGGCTTTGGCTAACCTGATCCAAACCTGGCTAAAAATAAATATTAGAAAAATACCCATCAATCTTTTTTTTTAAAGGATGACTCAATGAATTCTCTAGTTTTTAAGAATTTTCTTAGGAGGTTCTCTGTGACCAGCACTGTGAATACTTTCTGTCTCCAATCTGACCCCCCAAGACTTCTGCTTTGTCTCTTAGTTGCACCACACGAGCCCCCTTGACTCGGAGAGCCATGGGGGTGGACGCTGAGCTTCAGAAGGCAGGAGGTCGTAGCTGGTTCATTGCTGAGCCCTCAGAGCAAGGGGAGTTGACTGGGTAGGAATGGACTTCCCTTATGCATATTGTGGATGTACAGTGGGGTCTTAGCTTTGTGCTTTGGGATAAGTCCAGTCAAGCTATTCTCCAGGACAGGATGGGTATATGTCTCCAATTTTTTTCTCCTTTACTTTTAGGGGAATTACAGCACCACCGTGAAGTGGAATGAAACTGTGCATTGGAGCTGGGAATCCGAGCTTCCTTTGGAATGTGCAGCACACTTTGTAAGAATAAGGAGTGTGGTGGACGATGCCAAGTTCCCTGAGCTGAATTTCTGGAGCAGCTGGAGTTCTTGGCAGGAGGTCCATGGTAAGAAGTGAGGTGGTCACAAGTGTGAAAAGGTTTAATATTTTACAGTACCAGGGATCGAAAGTCAAATAGTGGAAATCCCCTTTGAGGAATCCTGGGTAGACACTGACATAATTTTCCTTTGGCTCCTACTGGAACTATAAACCAGAGGTATGAAACTTGCCACTGGGGGATAGACATCAGAAGTTTTGCTTCTGAACTTATTCATTAAGACGATTGTGCAAATTCAGTTTCATATTTTTTTTCTGATATGTACACAGTGTGTGTATTAATAGAATGCTAAGTGATCAAAGTAGAATATATAATACATGTATGTTTTTATTAGAACAACACAAAATGTGTGTGCATCTACAGTGGTGGTTGGGAAACTTCTTCTGTAAAGGGCCAGATGGGAGATAGTTTAGGCTTTTCAGACCACACAGGCTCTGTTGTGACTATTCAGCTTCGCCAATGTAGCACGAAAGCATCCATAGATAATGTGTACGGGAATGAGAGTGCCCTGCTGATAAAACTGTATCTACAAAAACAGATGGCGGGCCTGAATTGGATCATCGCTAATCTAGAGAGAAGGGGGAAATATGGAAAAATGAAAGCTGTGCTCCATTTAAGCGATGAAGATGATGGATAAAAATGTTTTAAATGTCCCTTAATTTTGATAATTTTGTTGTAATTAAAATTTAGAGTGGGTTTTGTCCCAGTTTCTAATTTGCCAATTAAACTAACAATAATAATGAGATAGTAATAGTAGGATTAAATTTGCATTCTAGTCACTGTTTTAAGTACAGTACATATGAATTTAGTCCTCACTTCAGCCTGTGAAATATGCATCATTGCTACTGTCACTTCATGGATGAGAAATCTGAGCCACTGAGAGATTAAAGGACTCATGCAATGCCATCAAGCCGCTAGGTGGTGGAGCCGGAATTCCAGCCTGGGCAGTCTGGCTCCAGAGGCCATGTGCTTAACTATTACATCCTACCACGAAAGAGGGACACATGCATGTACAGGAAAAATAAAAGACAGAGAGAGAGATCAAAGAGATAGTAAGAGAAGGAAAAGAACCACATTATAAACAGCTTTAATAAAATAGACTACATTTCTCAAAACCGTAACCTCAAAACTAACTTAAGAATAAAGGAAGAACCTGATTATTTCCAACCCCCAAAGCACAGATTCTCAACCGTGGTTCCACGGTAGAATCATCTGATGATCTTAAAAACAAAACCCATGCCCCCATGCCCAGGCCACATGGTTGCCCAGTGGGCCGGTGACAGACTGCAGCCAGCTGAGGAGTGAGCAGGATTGTTGAATCCTCCCCAGTACCAGGCAGCTCCTTCAGGGGACTGTGGAGGGGAGACCAGAGAGGGTGGCAGGAGGCAGCCGTGGGAAATTGGTGAGTTTCCTTAAAGAGGGACAGCCCTAAGGATTTTAATATGCCATCAGGCCCTGCAGAAGGAGAGTCTGAAGCAAAAGGACATGATATTTGAGTGATTGGCATTTCTAGGAAGGTGGGAAGAGATGCGATCTCCAGTACAATTACAAGGGACACGTGGATTTGAAGCTGGGTAGACCTGGCCAGTCGGAATGTGGCTTTGCCACTTACTGTTAATAGCTGAGTGAACTTGGGCTCAGTTCTACCTGCTTTGTTGTAAGGTAGTAAAGATGACATGACATAATGCACACAAGCACTTAACACAGGGACTTCCATGCAGCTGGGACTCTGCAGAGAACAGCTACTGCTGTTGCAATTACTTAACAGTAGCAATCACACAATAATCTGCGTGGTCACAATACTGGTGCTCTCTTTAGCAGGGGCAGTAACAGCAACAGCAGTGGGATGAGCGGAACAGCAGGAGTAATGGTGGGAAGGACTGTTTTACATGCACCAAAGGGTAGAGGTTTGGTGGAGAAATTTAGGTTGTTATTTTCTCCCGGAGGAAGAAAAAGCTAACGTTGTCTGCTGAGAGTGAGGTGGAAGGGCGCTGGCTTGTATTTTGAGTGAGATTCTAACTGAGCTGTTTTTTCTTTTCTTTTTTTTTCTTTATTTATTTTTTGTCTTGCAGTACAAGATTTTCTTGGACAGGATGCACTGTTTGTTTTCCCTAAAGATAAGCTGGTAGAAGAAGGCTCCGACGTCACCTTTTGTTACATTTCTGGAAACATTCAAAATAACATATCCTGTTATTTGGAAGGTGAACAGATTCATGGAGAACAACTTGATGCTCATGTATCCACATTCAAGTTGAAAAATGTTCCTTTCATTAGGAAAAGAGGGACAAATATCTATTGTGAGGAGAACCACGGAAATGCCATAGGCACCGTTCTCTTTGTCTCAAGTAAGTATGCAAATTCTCTGTGGCCCGCTCTCCTCAATTCCTGAGGAATAGATTGAATCTCCTTTACTAGAAGACAAGGAAACATTTCTACTCATGGTCTTGGTTTTCTTTTGTTCACAAGTCTTCTAGGAGAGGCGGAAGTGATATCCTGAAGCAGTACTTCCAGGATTTCCTGTCTTTTCCTTGGCCTTACTGACAAGTGTATTCCTAGAGACCGAAAGTATTAAAGAGAGAGTTCAGGTCATGGCCTGGGCTGCTGGGAAAATATCCTGCTTTGCCTCAGCCCTGCTGGAATTTCCACAGGATCACAGAGGGAGTGAGGGGGCTGCAGGCCGGACCACCACAGAAAGTCAGCCAGGGTTGTGGCCCGGAAGCCCTGGGTTTGAATCTTCCCTCCCTGGCTGGGTGTGTCATCTTGGCCAAGTTTCTCAGCCTCTCTGGGCCAGTTTCCCCCTCTGTGACATGGGGATGATGATGGTGACTGTGAAGGTTAAGGAAGAGGGCCCCACTTGGCCCTGATACAAAAGGAAATCAGCAAATAGAGGCCGTTACTGTGTTTAACTGTGTGGCTCCATTGGATGCATCAGTGGAGTGGGGACATTTTCAGTTTTATGTAAGTCTGTGTGCACACACCAGGGACCTCCTGTGTTTTGTCTCGAGGTTCCCCTTTCCTGCACAGTAGGACAATCTCTGTGACATCTCCCTCCCTGCTTCCCCTGCCAAAGGAGGTTTCCAATCTCTGGGATGCTCGTTCATCTGTGCCCCTTAGTGTGGTCACTAAGAATAGCGGTGACTCCGGGAACTTAGGGGTGCTTCGCCATTCCTTGGAATACTCAGGTCTAGGCTACTGAGTTTAAGCAGCCTCACAGAATCTGACTTTTCACATCCCCAGGCTTTCTGTAAGCCACAGCGCCTGCAGGCACTGGCATTACAGCCTTTGCCAAATGCGTACAGTGTCAACCTCTTGCACATCACTGAACACCCATCCCCCCGTGGTATCCCAGGAAACCAACAGGGAAGGAAGGAGAAGGGGCCACGATGATGAAAAGTGGCTTTCAGGGGCTATTGATGTATAGGCTTTCACCTCAGTGATCCCTTCGTCATTCAGATAACTCTGTGCTTCAGAGCCCAAACCGAGCTTTCCATTGGACTTGTCTTTCCATAAAGAGACTTTAACTTGGCCTTTTGTCTGTTTTTGTCTTTGTATGGACAGAAGTACTTGAGGAGCCCAAGGACTTTTCTTGTGAAACCAGGGACTTCAAGACTTTGAGCTGTACTTGGGATCCCGGGACAGACACTGCCTTAGCTTGGTCTAAACAACCTTCCCAAAGCTACACTTTATTTGAATCGTAAGTGAGCTCTGGTTGGATTACTGCCAGTCTTCCTTATGTAAGGTGCTTGTGACAACATCACAAAAACTACACTTCCATGTTGCAGGAAATTTGAACAAACATTTTGAAAACACCTGCCAAGGTCAAGAGGAAATCTTCAAGTGGTCACAGTGTATAATATTATCTACCTGAGGTTTTTAAAAAAAGAATATTTATCATAAAAATAAGACAGTTAATGATATATCTTGATATGAAAATAGTCCCATCTGATGATCTAGGTCTACCTAATTTCTCACTTTTTAAGAATATTCCAAGTAAATTAAGGGATGTTATCCCCACCCACGAGGAGGAGTCAGTGATTCATTAACACATTCAGCCACATATATCAAATTTGTTGAAACAATATTTTCCTTACTAGTATTTATTGGTGAAGGATCAATGCCATTATGTGGAACACAGTTTAAAAGTCACCAAGGGATAAGGGATACATCTTATTTGACGAAAGTATAAGCCCTATAATTGTTTCGTTTTTTAAGATTTTCTGGAAAAAAGAAACATTGTGAAGAGAAAAACTGGTGCAACTGGCAAATAACTCAAGACTCCCAAGAAATATATAACTTCACACTCATAACTGAAAATTACTTAAGGAAGAGAAGTGTCAATCTCCTTTTAAACCTGACTCATCGAGGTGAGACAAGATGTGTCACAGCCCACGGTGGCCACTGACATGTCTTTGTTTGACAGACTGTGCTCGAGTAAATGTACAATAGATCTTTGCTAATTCACTGCCTAAGTGAAAGTTAGAATTTATACCTGTTGTTCATGCCACACTTCTCCTCATGGATTCCTGCGTCCACCATTGCTGGTCTTGATAATGCTGTAAGCACAGCACCAATGAGCTCACTGCCCAACTTCAGAACTAGGACTCTGACGATAGCTTGTTTCATGTCTCATCCCACAACCCTCCCCGCCCCCCGCTCCTTCCCCCAAGATAATTATCACTTTAAATTGTGTGTGCGTGTTCTCATTGCATATGTAACCCTAAAAATATATTTTTATTTTCTTTAGTTTTAATGAATGTAAAGGGCATCAAGCCGAATGTAATAATTTAGTAATTATTTTTATATAATATTAAATTGCTAAGATTTGCCCATAGTTGAGTGTTTCTCTAGTCCATTTGCTTTTACTGCTGCATAGTATTTCATTGTGTAAATATTCAGTATTTTATTTGTACATCTCCTTTGATGGATTTTCACATTGTATCAAGGTTTCTGCTCTTGGATACAGGGCATTTTCATACATGTGTGCAGTACACTTGAGCATTTTGATACAAGTGCGCGGTACACATCTACAGTTGTTTTTCTTGAGTATATACCTAAGAATGGAATTGGTGGGGACATAGAATATGTGAATGTTCAACTTATGAGATATGGTCCAATTATTTTCCAAAGTGGTTGTATCATTTATACTCCCATCCAATGGATTCAGATGCTCTCTCCAAATTGGTATTGGCACACTTTCCATGTTTGCCAATTAAATGGCTTTAAAATGGTATGACAGGATGGCCTTGATCTGCACATCCCTGAGGTTGAATCTCTTCCTATGCTTTGAACACACCTGTTTTCTCTTTTATGAAAAGCTTGTTCATGCTATGAATTGCTTATGCTTTTTTTTTTTTTGGCAGGAGTTATTTATATATTCTCGATACTTACTCTTTGTTGTTGATTTCTATCTATACTGCTAATGTCTTCTCTCAGTTTGTAACACACTTTCTTTTATATGTCTATTGATAAACAAAAGTGCTCAATTTTAATATAGACAATTATACCAAAATGTTTTAAAGAAAGGATTTCCTACCCTAAGATCAGAAGGATAGTCTCCTATAATTTTCTACTAAGAATATTTAAGTTTTTTAAAAAGATAATTAAATCCCAGATCTATCTGAGATTAATTATATTAAGTGAGGTAGGGATATGACATTGAATTTTTCTGATCAGTGACCATTGTTCCATGTCTATTGATGAGCTCTTCTTTCCCTACTGATTTGACATTTCAGCTCTTTCACTATTATGAAAGTGTAATGAGTTCTAGACTCCTAATTCCATTGGCAATTTGTCCATTCCTGCACTAATATCACACTAACTTGATTTAAAAAGTTTCAGATGAGTCTTGATATCAGGTAGGATAAGTCCTCCTCCCTGTTCTTTTTCAGACACATCCTCACTATACTTGGTGCTATACTTTTCTATGTAAATCTGCGAATTTATTTATCAAATTCTATGAAAAGCCCTGCTGGGATGTTCATTGGATTTACATTTTGAGGAGATCAACATCTTTATGTTACTAAATCTTCCTATGCATGGACATAGTATCTTTTTATATTTATTTAGGCCTTTGTAAATGTCTTTTCATAAAGTTTTCTTATGTATACTTCTTGCATGTTTTTTGTACTACAACCACTAAAACAATTTCTGAAAACAGTTTAAAATGTGTTTAGCATATATTCTCCTCTTTTACTTTCTCTCTGTTCTGAAATTTTTAAAATTTTGAACCCCTTCCCTATTTAAAAATAGTTGTATTATATCTTCATTGTCAGAGCACACAGATATTACATTTTATATCATCTCCCCTTTAAATTTTGCTGAATCTCATAGGTCTACAAGTAACTATATACATTTAATGTTTAACATTAGCTCTTATCCAAATGCTTCTCTGGTTATTTTGGTTATCTTAAATTCATTCTCTAGTACTGCAGTCCCCCACTCCTGGGCCATGGACCAGTACTGGTGTGGCCTGTTAGAAACCAGACCACACTGCAGAAGGTGAGCAGCCGGCAAGCAAGCGAGCTGAGCAAAGCTTCGTCTGTATTTACAGCTGCTCCCCACCGCTTGCATCACTGCAGAAGCTCCGCCTCCTGTCAGATGAAGGGCAGCATTCGATTCTCGCAGGAGCACAAACCAAATAACTGTGCATGTGAGGGATCTAGGTTGCACGCTCCTTATGAGAATCTAATACCTGCTGATCTGAGGTGGAGCTGAGGCGGTGGTGCTAGTGCTGGGAACAGCTGCAAATACAGATTATCATTAGCAGAGAGGTTTGACTGCACAATAAATGTAATCTGCACTCGAATCATCCCAAAACCATCCCTCCCACCCTGGTCTGTAGAAAAATTGTCTTCCATGAAACCTGTCCCTGGTGCCAAAAAGGTTGAAGACCGCTGTTCTATGTGACTGTTAGGTTAAGTTTGTTAATTGCTTTGTTCACATCTTCTATATCTTTCTTGATTTTCCAGATTGATCTATGAATAATTGAGAAGCGTGTGTTAAAATTACTCACTATGTTGGTAGAATTATTTATTTCTCCCTGTAGTCTCTAAATTTTTGCCTTATATATTTTGAGGGTACTTTATCAGGTTCATAGTTTAGGATTGCTATATCTTCTTCATACTATTACATAGATTTGTTGTATCTCTTTTATAATGTTTCTTGTGTTTATTTTAAATTCTTGGTCTGTTTGTTCTAAGACCACAGCTACATTGCAATCTGTAAATCACTTTGTTGTGTTTCTGTTGTCATAGTTGTGCTGTGCAGATATTTCATTATTTTGGCTTGCAAGCTTGAGTTCCCCCACAAGCACCTACGCTGCTTTGATGGTAAATATCAGGGAAGGGCTAGAGGCCAGGCCCCAGTCTTGTCAGCTCAAAGTCTAAAGCAGCACGTGGCCTAAGGATGAGCTGAGGATGGGGAGCCCAAGGCTCCAGAAAACCATAATCAATCACTTCTCATTATACCGAACAACGCTTCAGGTCAGGGTTTCACCCTCAGTCCTGCCACCCAGCAGCATTAGAAGGTCAGGTTGCAATCCACCAAACATGGGGATTTGGGAGAGAGGGGTAGGTAAGAGAGAGGCTCCCCCAGGCCAGTTGGTTTTATCTGTTTTCCTCAGATCCTTGCCCTTGTAGGGCTTCTGTTCTTCCATAATCTTACTGCTGGGAGCACTTGGTCTGAGTTTCCACTGGTGTGGGGAGGTAGGGGGTGGTGGGCAGAATTCCATGTTTCCTGTGAATCCTCATGTCCCTATAGTTTTTTCTCCATTGTTTATGGGGGAGGGAGCCACGATCCTTCTTGTTCAGCAACTCACGAGTAGTTCTTCTTTTGTTACCTCCCTTGTCTTCTGTCCGAGGTCGGCATTCGTATTGATCAGACAGGACCTGTATTTTATATCATACCTGAAGGCTTTCAGCTATAGCAGAAGCACTGCAGCAATAATTTAGCTATGCTTTCTTATCTTCAATAGAGAACCAGCCTTTTTATTCCAAGACCCCAAACTAGGCTTTCCTTTTAGGTAGAGACACCGCTCTCCCGATTTTAGTCTTACTTCTCTGGCTACTGCTTCTCTGTTTTCTTTACTGGCTTATTTTCCTTTGTTCAGACACCAATATTTGGAGTTCCACAAGGCTTGGCTGTATGCTTTTTTCGTATCCACTTGGCATTTTTTTCTCCGGATAATCTCACCCATGCTCGTGGCTTTAGTAACTTCCTATACACCGATGACAAATCTCTTCCCAGCTGTAGATCCATGTATGTGACTATGTCCTTGACATCTCCACTACTGGAATATCTCAAACACACTTTATGCCAACTTTCTCAAAACCGAACTCATGACATTGCTATCTTCCACACTCAGTCCTCTTCTAGTGTGTTCCATCCCTGTGAACGGCATGACCTACACTCCGGTTTTCTGAAGTCAGTGCTGAGGGAATCATCCTTTGTACTTTTCTCTTTTATCACTCACATTCCCACCATCAGCAAATTACTATTTGTTTTTTTTCCCCCGTAACATATTTTAAACTTTCCCAATTCTTTCCATCTGCTCAAGTCTCCCAAACTTGTATCTGTGGTTCCTTGACCACAGATGTAGCTTGCTACCAGATCACCAGTATTTTGATATTCCCTACGCCTCAGCAAAGGTGATCGTCTCAAAATCAAATTTGATCATATCACCCCCTGCTTCTCTGCTTCAGAATCAACAAGGCATTTTTTAAAGATGCAGACAGCATTGCTTACTGTGACCCACGTGGTCCTGCACAGGTCGGCCACCCTTGCACTCTGCCTCTGTCCTCCCAGCGTAAGGCCATATGCCTTCTGTCTCTCCTGTAAGTTGGTCACCATCTCTAGTGATGTGGAATCTTTATACGTGTTGTTCACTTTTTCTGGGGTGCTCTTCCTTCTCCTTTTACCTTCTTAGCTCCTACGCATCATTTGGTTTCAGCTTACTCATCACTCCAGCCCCCGGTAGCGCAGGCACTGGGTGTCCAGCAGTGAACAGAATTGAGTAACTGACCCTCCATGCTGGTATGTGCTGAGGGGTGGCAGAGAGCGGGAGTGTAGACATATGGTGAACATGTAAATGAGTCAATAAACTAATTTCAAGTACTGGTAAGTCCTGTGGAGAAGAGAAAATTCAAGTAACGAGGTGGAGTCTGGGGTGCTGCTTTCGTTGGGATAGTGAGGAAAACCTCTCTGAGGGGGTTGAGTCCTAGAGGATGAGAAGTGTTCACATCCACTCCTGTTGTTTCCTCTTTCTGCATTTCTTGGATGCCCCATCAAGAGACAAATACTTGAAGAAGAGGGTTGGGACTCTGCTTCCCTTAGGTCCCCATTAATGGCCCTATCCTAACTCCCAGAAGAATCTGGGGGGAGAGCATTTGACACACAAAAAGTAGGATTTGAAAGGTCCTGGCATGGAAACAAGCTCTGGGTTTTTTGAAGGACAGAAGGAATGTCCTTGAGTCTTTACCGTGAGCAAAGGATACTGGAGTGGTAGGCAGTGGCCAGATCCCACAGCAACTGAGGGCCTGGGTGCAACATCTGGGCTGAAAGGTTTTCATCGGGAGAGAGACACGACGTGATTTACACTGTAGGAAAAATCATTCATGCTGACTGTGGGGCTCAGGGTGGGGCAGGGTGCTGGCGAGGAGGCCTGGACCACAGCCGTGATGAAGTTGGTGCAAGGAGGACGTCTTCTGAGTATAATTTGGAATAGAGTTGATAGGACTTACACAGGGAAGTAAGGGAAAGTTAATTTAAAAGAGAAAGAGGTTTTAGGATGACTCCTAAGTTTTTGGTTGTGATGTTTTGCTATAGAGTCAGTTAAAACTGGGCGCCTCTGGCTTCCTTTCATGTAGTGGCAAGGAAGGAACCCGGGGCTCGGGTTCTGTTGGTGCACACTGTGGTGTCAGGAATGCCGTACAGTTTACCATTGGCAGGACAAGAGGGTCGCTCTGGTCTGTGACGGAACAAGTTCCAGGCTGGCAGATCCAACGCTGTGTGGTTACTGCAGTGGGCGCAGCTTGGGAGAGCCTAACAGAGGCGTTATGCTTTGCTGGCACGTCCTTGTGCAGACAGCAGATTGACAGGTGAGTGCCCCACTGCCCACTCTCCCCAGGGTCTCAGGTTTTGCCTACCTGTAGTGTAGGGGTGGGACTGAGTTAGCGTAGTGACCCAGTCTGCGTGTCCCAGTCTGGAGGCTACTACCTCTGCAGCACCCACTGCCCTTGCTGTGTGACCCAGACCTTTTGGCCTCAGTCATCCAGTCCAGGCAGGGAGGTCACATCCTGTACACACTTGACATGTTTGATAATGTCACCTACCCAACTGGAAGGATCAGATGTCCCCTGTACCACTAAAGGGACCCTAGCACCCTGGTACTCCTTGGTCCCATCCCTTACCCCTGTGGACTCCCAGAAAAGGGGGGTGGGCAGAGGAGAAAAGCATCACCTCCAGATTACAGTCAGGGGACCCCATTTGGGGTACTGTGGTGGCCAAACCACAAACAGCCCCAGGCACTGTAAAGGGAAAAAGGAAAAAGAATGATTGGGAACACCTGAGATTGGGATTTCGCAGGTGCAGCCTGATCAGGCAGCTATCTGGTCCCCCTCTACCCCCACCAAGCTCAGTGTTCTCAACATGAACTGCAGCGCCGTGCTCCCCCTGCACTGAAGAGCAGCGTTTAGTGTCCACACTGCCCTAGTCAGACAGGTGACACCCCACCAGCAGGCCATCCTGATGTCCTGTCTTCCGTAGCTGTGAGAGTCTTCTGCTCCGTCATTCAGTGGCTCCATGGCCTGTATATGACAAGGTACGTGGAAAGTCCATCGTATTCCATGAGAATGTACCCATTGTTGTGTTGCTTGGGCAGTGGAGGATGTTACTTCCTTAGACTGAAGTCTCATGGGGTATTCAAAATGATGACATAGTTTCTCATAAGGGCCGCCATGGTAGTCTCGGTATACATGAGTGATAGACATTTGTCCTTCTTAGGCAGCTGTCATCCTAAATAACAGAGAGGGAGACTCTGAAAGAAAATGATGTTTCTTCAGGAATGAGCATTGCAATGGGAACACACAGGCCATGGTAAACTATGGGCATATTCGGGAAGATAAAGGAAGACAGAGGTTTTTAAAGGAAAAATTAGGAGGATTACGTAATTGTTTGGAGATCATTATCCTTGGCTACAACATCAATGACAAGGGGGGTGTCAGTCCAAGTTTAGATAGGCAGTTGCTGGGCAGATGTCCTTGTAGAAGTATTTTTTTTTCGTGTAAGATTACAATGGCCTTTGTGCCAGGCTGCGGTTTTTGCAGTTTTTTATGAAAGTTTTTGTTGTCAGGCATTTGTGCATGAGAACCCATTCTTCCTGGCATTCCTCAGCTTCATTTTTTCAGGGTTTTTTAGTCACATGTGACTCCGTTTTGATTCTGACAACATTCACATTTCCCCTTGTTGAACAAGCTCTTTCCCTGAGATAATTGCTGATCAGTCTTTAGCCAGGATGGATCTGGCCCAGGTTACTGGTCTGGTCCCACACTGGAGGGCGTGACTGACAACTAGGAGCCAATGTCAAAGCCCTGTTAGCCACACTGGAGCAACAAGGGAGGTTTGGAGAAAGTGGCTCTCAGGTTAAGTCTACCTGAAGTCCACTGTTAAGTTCAATTTTGTCTATTCTGTAGTCTTTTGGCCATCATATTGAAGTGCTGGGCAAGCATTATTCTGTTAAAAAGTGTACCTCTGTAGAAATCTGACAAGAAACAAGTACAAAATTTAAGAAGGAAAATGCAAAATAAATTTAATAGTAGTATGATAACCCCAGTTTGCATAATGGTTTTGAGCTTCACCTAATCTTATGGGCAACCAATTGAATAAATCAAATGACCATGGGGAGTTAGGTGAGACCTGTTATACCTATGTGATCTGATTTTTAAAAAAATATGTTGTGTATACAGGTCTGAACTTCCCCAGAGGCGTTTACCCAGGCACAGTACATAGTATCAGCAATCACAGAGACATTTCCTTATTTAACCAACAGGTACTAAAGGATCTCTTAGGCCAGGTGCTGTCAAGTTACCAGCGGAAACTACTGACTGTGAAATTTCACTTACATCATCATCTTGTCAAAGAAAAACAAAGGCAAAAGTTAAGATGGGTAAAGTCAAAGGGAAAAGTTAAGACGGGCAAGAGAGTCTCATTATGATGGGGAATCTTGTACCGTCATCTACTGTGTGAAGCCATCGACTTCTTGTCCTGGTTTGCAGTTTGAAGATCTCTGGTTATGACACCAGGCAGTCAGGTGAACTTTCTGTGCAGCCCACGCGTCAGGCGTGAGACTTGTCCCTTGACATTTATATCAACTTGTCTAACTTCAGCTTTAGGGCTTTAGGAACAAAGCAGTTTTTGTTCTTAGTTGAGAGTTGTAGCCAAGTATTGGAGGAAATTAGGAGAAATAATATTTTTTGACAAAATGAGACCTGTTCACAAGGCTAAATTTTATTTGCCCTGATAGGTAATCTTATGAATATGAAGGCTTTGGACCAAAATTTTAGGTAAAGCAGTCTCCACAGTGGTTTTATTTTTAAAAACCTCTTTTTATCCTTTTTTAGTTTCACATGAGTTTGGGGTTAAGTATTCAAACATTTACATTTTAGCTAAGACTGGCTGAATTATACAAGAAAAACATAATCTCCAAGTGGCCTTAAATTTCAGCAACAAATTTATTTTTTGGTTTGCCAATCTGGTTTGCTTGATTAGTCAACGTGGGTGAGGAAGCATTTTAGCAAAAGGTATTTACAATTTTTTGGTGGTTTTTTTTGGTTTGGTTTGGTTTGAGGCTTTTTTTGTTTTATTTTGTTGCCCTTGACTTTTTTCTGGCTTATGCGTGGTTGACAAAGCAAAATTTTTATGAGGGACAGAGAGACCTTGTATTATTGCTCTGAGCTCAAGATTTTGACCGTTTGATCTGAGAGCCTAACTTCTATAAACATTTATCTTGTTATTTCCTTTTTAGATTATCAATCTTTTAATTAACTCCAGCACCCTAAGTGATTGTTGGCCAAACAAACCTACATTTACATTTCTAAAAGGGGTGACTCTTAGGTGTACAAGGATAGGTTGTTACAGGGAGCTGTTGTAATTTGAAAGCCCTCTCTTTTTTTCTTATCTTTGCTGAAATGTCCTAAGAAAAACTTCTGAGTGGCTTTTGAAATTAACAACAGTAGATTATCTAAACAAGTGAAAAAGTCAACAGATTCAGAGAAGTAGAGAGGAAGAAGAAAAGAAAAAAAGAAGAGAAGTTGGAATTCTCTATATCCCGGCGTTTTAGTTTAACCCTATAGTTGCAGTTTCTTAATTTGGTACCAAGAAAAGCAAGCATGGGGACTTCGAATGAGTCATATGATGGCCATTGATTTAAAATATGCATGAAGAAAAGCCATGTAGATAGCTGGAGTCCCAGAAAACCTGGCAAGCCTTAATATTTGAGAATCCCATTCTGTTTCTTATTAATCTCTCCAGAGCAAAGAAATCCTATAAATGCTGTCAGGGACTATCAGGAGTTGACACTGGTGTTTTAGATGGTGATCATGACCCTCATGGCTTTAACTGGCCATTTCATGCCCACCATTTAGAATGTTCGTTTTTGCTACTGGAAGATGTTCAGAAACAAGCAAGGGAAAAAGAGCCAAATCATTTATAGACGTAAGTAACCAAACCAAATTGAAACCAAAATCAGAGTGCTCACAAGAATTTCACCCCAGCCAGGCAGATCAAACAAAATATTAAGACAGAATGTAAATTCTGCAGAAACCAGGGAACTCAAACCAGAAGGACATTGTCCTTATAGCACAAAAGTCAAAGAGTCTTTTATCATCCCAGGGGGGAAGAAAGGTCCTTTATTAAGGTGGCCTTAAGACCAAATCAGATCCTGAATAAAGTCAGAAAGAACTCACCAAAGAGTGGGAGTCCATGAATCCAGAAGGAGATTCATGAGGACAGAAAATGCAACTCATGGAAGTGAAGAGCACAAAGGGCTCCGTTGGCACCACACTTGATTCCAGGGGCGCCCACTTGGGTCCCACATCTGAGATACCATTAAGTCAACCGGAATAGCAAACAGAGAAGGAGACCCTCTAAAACAAAATGATATTTATTTGGGAAGGGGCATTGCAATGGGAATACATGCGCCATGGTAACTACGTACATATCAGGAAGGTAAAGGAAGACAAAGTTGTTTTTTTTTAATGAGGAGGATTACATAATTGTTCTGAGATCATTACCCTTGGCCACAAGGATCAATAACAAAGGTGGCATCAGTCCAAGGTTGGGCAGGCAGTTGCTGGACAGATGTCCTTGCAGAAGCATTTCTTTGTGTAAAGATGTGATGGTCTTCATGCAAAGTTGTGCTTTTTGCAGAGTCTCTTGTGATCGTTTTTGTTATCAGGCATTAGTGCATGAGAATCCTCCCTTCATGGCTTTCCCTGGCTCTGTTGTTTAGGTTTTTGTTTTTTAACACAAGTGACTCCATTTTGATTCTGACAACTTTTGCACAGCAAGCTGTTCCCACACTTCTTGTCCCCACATGAGGGATTCTTTAAGAGTCCAGTCACTCAGTTGTTATTTTCCTGACCGGATGGCTAGGCTGTTGGCAATGGTCCATAAGTTGGTGAAAATATAGCAAGATATGGTGGGAGGGGCGACCAGCATGGCCTTCATCACTGTATGTAGTTTGGACAGAACAACCATGTTCAGTCTCAGTCGAAAGATGGCTATCTACTGGCTGGATGGCAGCAGTACCCCCATGGATCCTGTCTACTTTTAGTTTGGCAGGGCTGTTGGTAAACCATACCGTACCATTGGTAGGCAAGTTTTTGAATCTTGGGCTCCAGGTAGCCACCAGAGGAGCCAAAGCATCGTCTACAAGTTACTTGGTCCCTTCTGATAAGCTAGCCATTTGTTCATAGAGACTACTGGTCCCTTGGGGTCCCAGTTAAACACCATTTTAAATGTGCCATTCATTTAATAATTGAGCTCTGTTGGGCCTGTCTAGTTTCATTGCTGGGGTTTATAAGCACCCAAGTGAGAATGGGCAGTTCATGTCCTAGCATCACAGGAGGCACAGTGGCCCTAAGATGGTCAGTCTCCAGAGACTGGTGCCCAGTAGCAAACAAGGAGTTGCTATGTAGAAGGGTATGTATATCTGGTGGCTGCCTCAAGCAACTTAACCTGTCCAAAATCTGAGAGGCTGGTACACCCTCGAAGCAGTTTTCTCTTGCCAGGGACTCCAATCAGCATGCCTGGAGGTTTCAGGCATCTGTGATTTTCTCAGGCTAGCAGGCTCTAAAAGTGCTAAAAAGCAGTGCCTAGACCACAACTTGTTGAATGGCATCCAAGGCCTGTTGTGGCAAAGGACCCCATTTAAAGTCAATGACTTTGTTGGTCACCTTAAGTAAGGGGCCAAAGGACACTCAGGTTGGGTACATGCTGTCTCCAGCACTCAAAGAGGCCTAGCAGCTGTTGGGTGTTGTAAGGGGCAACCATTTGGATTGCCTACGTCTGGGATACTTCCTTGGCTCTCAGCCCAAGTGGCCGTGGCATTTAGCCTGAGATAGTCTGTTGTTAGTCTCCATGCCCGGGAGGCCTTTCTGACTGCCAAACTGGGCTGTTACATTGTGACAATGCTATTTGTGACATTTTTATCCATGTTAAGTCCTGATTTCATAAGGCAATGTACGATTCTGCACTCAGTATGGAGAACAGCTTTTGTTGAATAATCCATTGGGGGTTAGGTAGCATAGATGGCAGGCAGGAGTGCATGTGCCCTGCTGTTATCGCTGGAATTCTTAGCTGTGAGGGTCCATTGCCCCTCAGGTAGAGGTGACATTCTGTGCCACAAGCAGCCAAAATGTCAATGTCAATAATGTACTCAGTAGTGGGAACCATGGTCACCAACACCCAAAATGGCCCAAAGGGCCCCACACACCCACCAGCAGGGAAGCACCATGGGTCACCGTATTTGTCCTAAAACCTCCCAATATCACAGTTTAAATTTTCCCCTAAAGTGACCAGGAGATATTTTCATGTGGGCTCCAGTGTCCAAAAACCCCAGGAACATCTGAACTCTCCTCTTGACAGGACTATATGGTCATTGGCCTCCAGTGGGGACCCAGATACCTCAGTCCCTCCCCTAACTGTGCCATTTGGTTCTGCAGCGTCTCTTTGTCAAACAAACACACCAACCAAGCTGCATGAGGCTCGGCTTCCCTGGCTCCTGTCTGCGTCTGTCCTTGGGCTCATGAGTCACCCTCTCTGTGAAGGCCACATTGCACATTTTGGTTCCCTCAGATATCTCAAGAACAGTTACAGGACTTCTTTTTCATTCTCTCTCAGATGCCTCAGGGTGCATCCAAGTACCCACTTCCTGAGCTCTTGGGCCTCAGGAATGGCTGATCACGTATGGGTGCTGAGCTTCCTGGTTCCATATTAATTTCTCTGCCTCAGTCCCTGCAGCCAGCTCACACTCATCTTTGTGTGTGTGTGTGTGTGTGTGTGTGTGTGTGAGAGAGAGAGAGAGAGAGAGAGAGAGAGAGAGAGAGAGAGAGAGAGAGAGAGAGAGAGAGAGAGAGAGAGAGAGAGAGAGAGAGATGTCCCTCTTCTCACCCCTGTCTCCCCATAAAACATCTTGCCACATGTCCAGCCCTGGCACCCCTAGTCTGATGTCCCCACCCTGCACCAGGTACAGGGTGGGGTGTTGCCCCTCCATTTTGCCAATAAACCATGCTTCTCAGGTTGAATCCTGCTTGCTGTAGCAATTTAGTGAAGCAGGTTCACTGAGCACTGGGTACCAACTTGTCTGAGTCTGGTAAGACAGAGCACACTCATATGCAACAATATACATGAAGTGGATTTAATGCTTACAGATAAGCAGTGAGGGACAGCAGAAGCCTAGGATTCATTGCCAGCTGGCCGCCCAAGGCTCAGGAAAGAAGCCTAGTGCAAACAGACTCTCATCTCTGAGTTCCTCACTTGCACCACAGCTGAGGGGCCTCAGAAAGCACCAGTCCTGAGTTTTATATCCTGGAAATATGTGACTCACTGGGCTAAAGTGTTAGAGGACATCCTATTTCTAGGGGGAACTGGAACAGAGCTCTGGCTGTTCCCCCTTCCTTTCAGGATGTTATACCGCAAGCACATTCTATGTATTTTGTGTTGTATTCTTGACAATGTGAATGTTACTGCAGATAAACTCTGGGTTCGGTTATAATTGTCCCCATGGGCTTCCTTCTCCAAGTTTTGACTCCCCTCTGCAATCTTCCTGCTTATGTTTAATTTTTCTTTTTGTGCTTTGTTCAATGTGTCTGATAGAATCATTGAGAGAGAAAAGCTGTAGTTGGCTTACTCCATCTTGTCTGTAAGTCTGGTCTTGTTTGTCACTTTCTTAAATGTGAACAAAAAATATGCATTGAACACATAAACGAAGAAATGAACTGCCTACTTACCAAAGTCTTTTTGGATCTTTGTTTGAATTTTTTTTCTTTGCTTCTTTTTATTTTTCTGGCAGTTTATCCAATGAGTCCCTTTAGTGTCCAATTTGAAAATGTAAGTGCCACAGATGCCGTCATGACCTGGAAGGTGCACTCCACTGGGGACTATTTCACACTTTTGTGTCAGGTTGAACTCCATGGTGAAGGAAAAATGATACAAGTAAGAACACAGCTTAATTTTCTCTTTTCAAAAACCCTTTTATGTCCTGAATAAAATCAATTTAAACTCTTATTTCTGTGTGGGTTCAAAGGGTGTGGGTCATCTATTTTAAAAGGGCCATGAAATTAATCATAGACTTTTAGAGTTGGGAAGAGAGCCTTAGAATTTTTTTTTTTTTTTCTCCAAAGAGCTGGTGTTACTCCAAATCAGGATTTTCTGTGTCCTGGTTTGGATTTACAAATGAGATATGCTCACCAATACTTTTGTCTTCTTTTTTCCTTTTTTCTCTCTTTTGATCAAGCAACACAATGTTTCTGTCAAGGTGAATGGCAAGTACCTTTTAAATGAACTGGAGCCCAACACAGACTATGTAGCCCAAGTCCGCTGTGCTGATGCCAACCACTTCTGGAAATGGAGTGAATGGAGCAGTGGAGACTTCACCACACCTGAAGCTGGTATGTTCTGCTCCCTGGCATTTACCCCGATGATCTAAGCCTTGGTTTCCCTGAGAGCCTTTGGTCGTACCAAAAACTGGGAGGAAAGTATTAAAACAGAAGTGGAGTAGCACTTAAAAAATTAGATTAAATGCCTAATGAGAAGTGTGTAGGAAGACCTCACCCTCAAACATTTGACATGAGTATTATTTCCACTGCACAGTTCCTCTCTTACCTTTCACTTTCCCAAAACGGTTTCTAAAGGTATTGCTGGATTCTGGCTGGGCGCGGTGGCTCACGCCTGTAATCCTAGCACTCTGGGAGGCCGAGGCAGGTGGATCGTTCTGAGCTCAGGAGTTCGAGACCAGCCTGAGCAAGAGCGAGACCCTGTCTCTACCAAAAATACAAAGAAATTAATTGGACAGCTAAAAAATATATAGAAAAAAATTAGCCGGGCATGGTGGCACATGCCTGTAGTCCCAGCTACTCGGGAGGCTGAGACAGTAGGATTGCTTGAGCCCAGGAGTTTGAGGTTGCTGTGAGCTAGGCTGACGCCATGGCACTCGCCCCAGGCAAGAGAGTGAGACTCTGTCTCAAAAAAAAAAATAAATAAATAAAATAAATAAATAAATAAATAAAGGTATTGCTGGATTCACATTGGATCTGGGGCTATGTTAATTAGCATAGGCCTTTATTTAGTTCAGGACTAGGGACAAATAGAAGTGTTAATGCCAAGGAAAGGCATTGGTCTCATACTAACCAACTTCAGGCCATGTTTGGAGATGGAATGATGTTTGGCACCTTAGTCATTATTAGTAAGTCGTTTGTTCCAGCCAAAGCACATGGCAAGCGCTCTCAGGCGTGCTATCAGTGGAAGGGTGTCCTCAATCTGATGCCAGAGTTTCACCCTTAACTAGAGCTCCATTCTGTGTGCTCTCTCTGTCTCAATGTTTTTATTACAACTTTGAGATCTTGTGGATTCAAGTCCTGGCTATTTTGCTGCCAAAGGAAGGATTATATGTGTGTATTTCATTCCATCTTATTATATGTGCATGGAGGCTGGCAGAACTCTTTCTGTTTCATTCTGGGAGGACCACTTTTAAAGCAGTGACTCTAATTTGGTGCTGGTGAGGGCAGTTAAGCAGAATCCACACCTGCGGCTCATTAGTCAAGCCCAGCAGACCTCCCACCTTCCCTGGAGGTCCCTGCCCACCCTCATGC
>RJWJ010008427.1:0-53535 GCA_004363605.1 Indri indri
AGTGACCAGAGCACAGGCTTCACAGCCAGCCTGCACTTCTTTTCATTCATTCACTGCACATATTTAATGAGCACCCACTACGTACTAGGCACCATTCTGCATGGCAGAGGTAAAGGGGTGAACAAGATGGATGGTATGTCTAATCCCACGTAGTAAGACTAAAACTGGTTCTTATCAAAAATATGGTGAACTTTCAGATAGCAAAGAAAATGAACATTGTTAAGAAGAAATAAAACAAGATCACGGAGTCATGGAATAGAAAGTGCTCATGTTGGGTGGGGGAGTATTTTAATAGGGAGATTTGACTGTTTGCACCACTAATCTTTGGCAAATTACACTTCAAACCTCTGGTTCTTACCACACCTCACACCCCCACAGACTTACCCAGGCGGGTCTAGTCTTAGAAACGGTGAATGTGTTACTTTTTCTCTTTCTTTCTTCCTACTTCAAATAATGCCTTTGAACTATTTTTCCTTCTCTCTCTGGCAGCTGGTGGTCTCGTGTCACCCCTACTGCATCTGTTCTCAACAGAGAGCACCCCAGTGCCCTGGATTTTTCTCCCCGACACCCTTTCTCTCCCCAATCTAAATATTCTGAGTCAGTTATGCCTTTGGACTATCCAACAAATGATCACATGAAGGGACCAGTGATTAATGAAGGTTTCATGAGAGCAGAATATGTGCATCTAACACAAAAATCATTTCAATACTAACTACATATGCATAGCTTCCTTGTTTAAAAAGTGTGTTTGTATAATTTATCTCTTTGAAACCCACAGCAGCCCTGGGAGTTAGGTAATATAGATGTGTTAACAGGTTCAGAGCATGGGGGGTATTATCGGGCAAGTTGATGAAGGATCCTGGAATCGAGCCAGCAGCATGAGAACCTGAACACCAGGAATCACAGGATGTGGGTTCTAATCCCACCACCTGCATTCACATCTCTTCTGACCCCTAAGGAGCTTCCGTTTCTTTCCCTGAAAAAATAGGACTGAGGGTAGCGGTTCCCAGCCACCTCCCACCTCAGAATTGTCAGGAACAGCAAATAGTATAACATCCATGGAAGTGCTCTGAAAATTATAAAACTCTGTAAAAATAAGAGATATTTGTCGAAAGATATTTATTATCTACGAGGAGCCATGCTAGGTGCGTGTGAGAGAGACAAGGAGCAACGTTTACATAAGGGCTCAGCCTCATTGCATATTCTTAGCAGCTTGGGTAGAGCTCTATACCTTTATTTTCTGGTCTTTGCATTACAAATTACATATCTAGTAAGAGCCCAAGTACAAATGATAAAAGACTTGGGCATTGTCTCCCCTTCCCAGACATCTCAAGGACATGAATCTCCTAACAGGCTTGTAAAATGTGTTTGTCAGGTGAAGTGAATATGCGAAGCAATTTTGTGGTTGAAGTCAGTAAAACATACTGTTAGTAAATAAAATATAACTGTAACACAAAACATAACATTAAGAGAGGATTTTGGTGCTGCTGCTCCGCAATACATCGTTCCTTGACGAGAGTGGTTGGAAGGAAACTAAGACACAGACCCATCCTCCCTTAACAAATGGAGTTGGGCAAACTTTCATCATGGGTGAAGTTGTTTTATAGGATTCTTGTTCTACTTTGTGGCCTGTCCTGGGCACCCTCCTGACCCTAGACTCCAGGTTAGCCCCTGATGACCAGTATTTCTCCTCTTCCATGCCCCCCTCCCCACCCTCCTCACCCTCCACACACATAGAGATGTGCCTACTCTATATGTAGTATATAGCATGCCTTCTATCTAAGGATTAATCTAGCATAACCATGACTAATGACATACCCAAAAGGACCAGAAAAAGGCTGAAATTCAATCCTCCATTCATTCCTAGACAAATCCTGTTATTTATATCAGTCTATGTTAAATATATATTTATTAGCCTTTCGATAACACAATAAATAATACATACTCTTTGTAAATCAAACAGGAAACATGAATAAGCAAACAGTGAAAAAGAAATCCTGCATTCTGGCCATCCATTTGCATTCTTGTGTCTACCTTCCAAATTTTAAAATCCTAGGGCATTTATATAAATTGCACAGAAGTGTGTATACAGATATTTACCAAATACTTACCCACACTTTTTCATGGACTGATACTAGGCATAGTTAACTAACCTGCCTCTCACTTAGCAGAGTGTCATGAACATTTTTGTTAGCGTTACCTGTACATCATGATTTTAACAGCTGCATAATATTATATGAAGTTGCGATTTATTTTATCAAAAATAATGGACAATTAAATTATTTCTAATTTTTCTCTAATGTAAAAATTCTACTTGGACTAGTCTCTTACTAATCCATTATATAAACTTGCACATTGGTAAAATTATTTCTAAATCCCCAAAAGTAGAATTACTGGGCCAAGGAGTTTGAGAACTTTTCAAACTTTTGATAGACGCGTATGCTTTTTTTTAACATATGATAAATCTGTGGGAATGAGTTAATGGGGGAAATTTCACACCAAATCACAGCAAGGTAGGAGCCAAAATGGGTGAGCTATCAGAATTTTTCAAAAGCCCCTTAAGTCTCACCTGCCCTCAAGCATCACCCGCTGCCTCCTGTGCCAGATTGGGGTTGTATGCGGTGACCTTTTCTGTTTATCGAGTTGCCTCCATTTGCCTGCTTTTAATAGTTTTCCTGTTTTTCTGAAGTTATAATGCACAAAGGAGCCCTTTTGAAAAGAGGTTGTCTGTGTGCAGTAAATAACTGGGTAGACACCCACAGGGCAAATGTGCTTGTCGGTATCTTCAGTGTATTGTCTAGATCCATAGACTTAGGATCATATCAATATAATCCATCTGACAAGGAAGTTCCTTCATAACCCGTTAAGGTTACTGCAAGTGAGCCTTACTTATCTCTTTTCCTTATTGTTTTCCAAGTTATAGTACAGCTGTTCTATCTGATCCTGCTCAGCTATCTAATTCTAGCAAGACATGGTTGGAAGTTTAACCATCTCTGGTTCTTATCAAAAATATGATGAACTTTCAGATAGCAAAGAAAATGAACATTGTTAAGAAGAAATAAAACAAGATCGCGGAGTCATGGAATAGAAAGTGCTCATGTTGGGTGGGAGAGTATTTTAATAGGGAGGTTTGACTGTTTGCACCACTAATCTTTGGCAAATTACACTTCAAACCTCTGGTTCTTACCGCACCTCACACCCCCGCAGACTTACCCAGGCGGGTCTAGTCTTAGAAACGGTGAATGTGTTACGTTTTCTCTTTCTTTCTTCCTACTTCAAATAATACTTTTGAATTATTTTTCCTTCTCTCTCTGGCAGCTGGTGGTCTCGTGTCACCCCTACTGCATCTGTTCTCAATAGAGAGCACCCCAGTGCCCTGGATTTTTCTCCCCAGCACCCTTTCTCTCCCCAGTCTAAAGTAGGAAAGAAGGGAAGAGAATTTGAGAAGATTCAGACAGGAGATAGATGTTCCAAAAATAGAACAAAGCATAGAAGAAAGAAACAGGCTTCAAACTAAGAAGGTTGAGAGAGAGACAGAGAGAGGTTATTGGGAAGGCAGGAGAAGTGAACCAAAGGACACTGTTCTGTGCAGGGCAACCCTAAGTTGTGTTTGGGGCAAGAAGTGAGTTTCAGTTGTATCTATACAATAACATACAATCTGGCTGGGTAAAATGACAATTAATCCAGCTATTTGATTTAGCCTTAAATCTACCCTTGCCTTTTTCCTTTTTCAAAAGTAAGCAATTATTGCTTGACCAAATCTTAGCAATTTTTTGCCCTCATAGATTTGGCATTATTAAAATAAAGAGCTATGATAAAAGTAGCAGAATCATGGCTCAAAATTGAAAATGTCAAAAACTTCATGCTATTTTAAAAAGTACATTTATTCAAGCCCATTTTTAAGTACTATAAAGACAGGGAAAACGTAATGCCAGGAGAAGCCAGGAACTAAAACAGTTTCTTTATCAGTCAATGATCTCCATTGTTGGTCTTAAAGAATGAAGAGTCTTTCATGAAAATAACTCCTTCTTATCTGTTTCAGATCCATGTCAATGTATTAGACTTTGCTAAAGGAGTCAGGCTAATGTTTCCATATAGAACAGTTTTATTCATTTTTTTTTTTTTCCCAAATGATCAGCTGCTCTACCACTGTGTAGTTACAGTTGGAGTTGAACACGATCAAGCTTCTTGATATTTTCTTTGAACCTTTTGTCCATTTTCAAATGTGGCAGTTATCTAGTCCTTGTCAACACCCCTTGGATCTCTCTTGGGCATTTGTGAACATCGCGCTGCAAAATAATCCTATTCTAGGTGTGTTTAAGAGTAGAATATTATCATTTTCTTTTGAGAACATGTATCGAATCACAGTTTGGAAAGCAGATCAAATAGCATTGCTGGTTTGTGCTTTTTCTTTTCTCTGCCTTGTGTTCCCTGGAAGATAAACCCCCATTATTTTCCTGTTAATTAGAATTAATCTCTTTCTTTGAACTTAAAATAGCAGGATTTCAGATACATAATAGGAAAACCAAGCCCCAGAGGTACCTCTGCCAAGTGCAAACCTTCAACTTAACATGTAAAAGTGGAATATAATTAATTTGCTGTTTGATAACAAAAATGGTTGCTTTTTTTTCCTTTTAATCTATGTATCAAAGCCGTTGCAGACATCATTACCTCGGTTAATCCAGGGAATGTGTCATTGTCCTCTTTATAGGGATGAAGAAACGAGGATTGCGAGCGGATCCCCATCTGGTTGGAGGAGCTTTATAAAACACCAATGCTCCAGCCACATGTCAGATCAATTAAGCAGAAACTCGGGGTGGGCTAGCAAGTCGGTCATTTCAAAAGTTGTCCTGCTGATTTTGATTTGTAGCTGGGGACAAAAATGACTGGAAATAGGTCCCCTGATCCTGCCCACACGGGTCCTCTCGAGCTTTTTACTCTCCACTGTTTCCTTCTCTTCTGAAAATAGGTCATGTCACTGTCTCCATTTCTTTTTCACTCTCTTCAGGGACAACTCTTATGGGCAGAAATTTCGTGGTTTTCTCTTTTTCAATTTTTTCGACTCCTCTCCTACCTGGTTATTAATCATTCAAACAGCAGCAATTCCCTTATCTCTGTAACTTCACTTGGAAGCCAAAAAGGATTCTTTTCACATGAACCCATGAAGCAAGTGCGTGTATGTGCGTGAGTGTGGTTTTTATATTTACTTGGGTAAATAAATACCACAACTCAAGACAAAAGCTTATCAAAGGTCCTCAGTGATGGCAGAAGAGTTAGCACATAAAGAAACAGTATTTCTCTTTGAATTCTAAAAGAGCAAGACAGAAGAGTGCATAGAAGGGGGCAAGATTAGAAAGCGAGCAGCATATACATTGCTTAGGCAGACACCTGCCTTACAGCCACTAGTAAGAACAGGGCCTTAACCCAGAAGCTCTCTAATGTCTTTTTATGACTTTGGTTAATTGAACTTTTCAAAGCGAAATAAGTAAGAATCTCTTTGATTTAAGAATAATGTTATGCTCTATCATACTTTTAAATGCAAAGGATCGTAAAATTAATAATTCTTTTTAAAGGATGTTATAACTCCTTAAAAGTTTAGAATCATTAATATGAGTCAGAATTCCCTACCATGTATGGATTCTCTTGGGATCTGGCTCTGTTATATTATAAAAATAGCTAATAATACTGAGCACTCATTAAGTGCCAGCCCCTATTCTGAGTGTCGTTCATGTTAACTCATTCCCCTCCAAACACGATGAAGTACACAAGCTTCCACCCTGGCAAGTAGAGCAGCCACAGTTCAACAAATTTAGGCAGATTTCCCCCCTCCCTTGGTCTTTTAAGGTAGCTGTACTGGAACAAGGTTTAAAAAAAATAGGAGCATCTTATAACTTGAATGGGGAAGGAGCCACGATGAAGTAGCCCCAGCATCCCCACCAAGCCCACCCAAGTTGCTTTATGAGCCAAACAACCACTATATCTGAGGGCATCGATGTTTCTAAAAGAAACAACTGCTTCTTACTTCTTCCCAGTTGGCTGCTTCCCTGAAACTCAAACATCTATTACTCCCAGCAAGCTCCCCAAACTGTGGGCACTTGGAACATTAGCTACCATTTTCCTGTGGTTCTCAAACCTTTGTGTAAACAAGAATAGCCTAAAGCACTTGTTAAAATGCATATTCTAATATCCCTTCCTTAGAGAATCTGATTAAATGGGTCTAGGATGAAACCCCAAATCCACATTCTTTTTTAACAAAGCTCTCCAGGTATTTCTGATGCCAGTGATGTACAAACTTTATTGACATCAGACACAGCCATGGAAACATCATCATCTCTGCCACCGTTTGTATCCTGTCCCCTTCCTGTAAACGGATGGCCAGTCAGAGTGATTCGAAGTTAATAATTTTGCCAACACTTCTTACCTGATTTTAAAAAGTAAATGATCATGCTGTGTAGTTTAATTTCATAAATATTGCCACAGTTTGACCAATGGCAATATTTTCAGGTCTTGAGATCTTTCTTTCTAGGATCTTCAAATATTTCATTTAGGTCATTTATTCTTTAACATGAGAAGATATTTATTATCATTAGTCAATTTTTATGCAGAAGAGTGGTCATGTATAAACTCCTACAGAAAAAAAAAAAACCAAAATCATACACTGTATATGAAGTTAGTATTTTGGTGTATTCTGTGCACCACTCAAACAGTAAAGTTAGAGTCTTAGAGATACTCTCAACTAAATTCTTCATTTTAAATGAGGAAACTGGAATCTAAAAAAGTGAAGTGACTTGTCCCAAAACATATAGATAGTCAGAAGGGCCAAGAGTGTCTCCTTGATGAGGCTTTTGCCACTACTACCCCTGAAGCCCTGTACACCTGCGCTGTCTCATTAATTGTCAGTAATTCACAGGTGCTGGGGGAAGCAACCATACCTCATACCCATGATGGACTCCAGTTAAAATCCCCTCCAGTGTCAGTTCCTGGGCACAAATCAATTTAGAGTTGAACAATGGCACCCAAAGCATGTTGAGAGTCAAGAATAAGATGAACCATCTGGGGTGAAATCCTTGCTCTAGATCATACATAAAGCTTGTGTCTGGCCTGCAAGACTGTAAGAACAACAGTTTTTATAGAAGAGATGTTTAAGGTTTAGTCTATAGGTAACATTTGAGAAATCCTGGTAAAAAATAATTTCTGGAGGAAAAGGGAGGGTGTTATCCTATTCTTGCATATTGACCAGATGACTTGGCCAAGGTTGTATACAGTGAACTTGAGGCAAATCTGCAGAGAACAATTATAGTCCTCACTTTGTGATGTGTAGTTTAATTCCAGCCATGCTCCCTCCCCCCAAAACTCTTCCCTCTTATTGATTTACAGTCATATGTACCAAGGAGGCAGAACCAAAAGTCTAATAAGACTATACGACTGATCTAAAATTCATTAGAATTTAAGGTGGGAGTTAATAGCAAAAATTCCTATTAGAAACCTGGCCTGGGGTATATATGTAAGAAAACACATGTATATTATTGTCAACATGTCTTAATTTATGCCAATCACATCGAAAATCTTGTTCATTTATGTTTATATTTAATTGGCCAAGCTCTGAATATGATTACATCCCCTCTGAGACCAAGACAGTAGTTATTTCTTGGATTTTACTTTAGGGAATGGTATATTCTCTTGTTCAACTCTAGGCAGGTTACAAACGTAGTGTTCTGGGTAGGGCTTGGCAGCACCTAACATATGGTATGTGGTGTGTTGCTCTCTGCACTAAGCAGCAAAGCAGCAATAAAAGGTAATTTGGGGAGAAGCCATACCACTTCATTTGGAAAACAGAGTTCTCTCTGTTGGAGCTAAGGTTAATTGTTTGAATTTGCGTGTGTTCCTACAATATTTTTTTTACATAGCTTTTGAATTGGAAATAAAAACAGACAAAAGGCCTGATGCCTAACCCAAGTAAATAAAACCTACCAGACTCAAAGAGACCCAAAACATGTTTCTTTTATGTGACAAGCTAGTCAGCTTGGCTATTATTTTTTAGGGGTCCCAGAAAGATACATTTGAAAAGCAGAACATATCATTACAAGTAAGAATTTTCATGCAATGTTCACACTAATAGGCTATTGAAAAATGGCTTGAGGGAGAGGAAATTGCTACAGAACCAAGTGTGCCCTCCATTTCAGCCTAAAGGACTGCCCCCCAAATCTTTTGATTTTATATCTCCTTCTCTTCTGGTGCATTGGCAGAGGTGCCATCCAGAAAATCCAGGGTTTCTGAGTGGCCATAGGGTACCCACGAAGTCCAGTGTGCCATGCACCCAGTGTCAGGGGAGGTAAGCAGGTATGTGCTATGGAACCGCTCCAGGTCACCTGGTTCTGCAGCAGAAGGAGGGAATACTCTGTCCCCTGAGTGCCCCACCTAATGTGGCCATCTGTTCCCCACCAGCTGGTGCTAGCAGCCATTTCTGCTCAGAATAACATCTCAGGCGTTCCTCAGCAGCAGCTGAGCCGTAAGCCGCTTTCTCCACCTTGGACTCTTGCTTCTTTACTTCCCTTGCTCTGCTACCTGCCCCTGAAAAAGAAAAGAAAAATAATTTTTCTTTTTTTCTTTTTTTCTTAAGGCTGCTGCTGCAGCAGCTTCTATTAACTCTTAATAATGAAGTGCAAGAGACCATTAAGATTCATCCCGCTTTGCTTATACTCATCAGTCTCTGTGATGGGCCTGGCAGGGCTGCATGGATGTGTGCTCAGCACAAATCCAGGAGGGCGGATTGATAAAGTGCCCCTACCGCCTTCAGTCTTTGTCCTCCGATACAGGAAGGAGCATATTTGGTGAGAACCTGCTTCAGAGTTTCTGAGTGGAAGGAACTGGACGAAGTGGGCAAAATGAACTAAGAGACCGGAAAACTTCAGCCTTCCTGGGTGGGTCAGGGTGGTGTGGACTGAGAATGGGATCTGAAATCAAACAGTCTTGGTTTAAAAGTTCTCATTCTCCTGACTAAAACCCTGTCCAAGAGGCATAATATCACAACATCTTAAGTTTCCAAAATTATAAAAGGGGAATAATAACATCTAGGTCCATAATGCTTGTGAGAGGCTTAAATGAGAATATACATGTAACCTGTGTAGCATAGTGTCTAGCATGGAATAAGCAGTGTTTGCTTTACTTCTTTAATTATAAAATAGTAACCAAAGCTGCTGTCCATTACAGCCAGAGGTCAGAATCAATGGGACAGTCCCTCAGGGTTGACCAAGTCCCTTTCAGAAAGAATGTGATACTGAAGATGCCATAGCCTCTGTGCAGCCTAAATAGCCTTGTCCATCATAAAGCGTGAGACTCTATAGGCTGATGTAAACCTACGTGCTTTATGTATTGTCCTCATTGGAGATTTACTGAGGAAGGATGGTCGCGGCGGACTAGCAACAGAGAGGAGAAACTAGTCTAGGTATTGCTTGACTACCTGCATGTTCAGAGCATGCTGGGGACCTCCGGAGGACCAGAGCAGATGACACAACACATTGTAGTCATAAAATACTTGCTGTTACTGGCTTTGCAAATGTGAGTTCAATTTGAAAGTCATCATTATCTGCTATAAAACTACTGTGCAAGGTATTTTGCAAAGTTAGCTGAAAGGACTTTGATGTCAGTAACTAGGCATCATATAAACAAGAATCTAATATCTTGTAAGTTAAGTTTTGTTTACATGCTTAATAAAGGGAGTTATTTTAGATCCCACCCCAACTTTTAAACTGTTCTAGACTGCTCTATTTACATTATCTTTCCAAAACAACAAAAAGAGCTACTCTTACTTTTTGCCAAAATGCATAAAAAGCATTTTACATATAGTATTTCAACCTAACAACAGCACTCTGAAGTAGGCAACACTGTCCCCATTTCAAGATTAGGAAATTGAGGATCAGACAAATCAAGCAATCTGCCCAAGGTCACACAGTCGGTTGTGAAGGCAGAATTTGAAACCCACAGGCTCAAATGTGCTCAAACTCCTGTGCTATACTCATCAAGAAGTATAAGTTACTACTGCTGGACCACCTGTAGTGGGTCATGGCTTTCTTATCTTCAGAAGGAGATACATTCAGGATTATTGGTGAACTAAGAGCTTTGAGGATGGTCATTGGTACCCATGACACAGTGAAAGGAAAGATGGCTCAATGAACAGGCATTAGCCGTGAAGACAGGAGGCCGGAGCTCAAGCCCCAACATGGCTTCTTCCTAGTTGTGTGATGTTCCACCCACCACTTATCATCTCTAAGCCTAGTTTCCTCACCTCCTAGAATCATCGCAATCAATGCAGTAATATAGGTGAATTTGTAAGGCTCTAGGCAAATGTCAGCTATTATTGTAGTTCAAATCTTTTCAATTCCACTATTGACTTGCTCTTGAATCTTTGAAAATCTCTTCTGACACCTTAACTTTCTCATCTATAAACCAGAGCTGCTGATACAGCATCTTTTAGCAATACCCTGCAGCAGCCGTTTTCAAATTTTCATGACCTAGATCTTTCGAGATATTGTTAAAATAGATTTCTGGGCCCCAGTTATTGTGACCTGGCACAGCTGGATGGAGTCTTGTAATATTCGTTCTTTAAAAGAACCCCACTTGATTCTGATGTAGGTGAGCTGTGATTACTCTCAGAAAAATATTGCCCTGCAAGCTCAATATTACAAAAAAAATGTGGTATCTATGGATAAAGAACTTGACCAAGATCCCTTTCTCAGTCCATAACACAGCCAGCACCAAATGCATGCCTCCCAGTACCTAGATCCTGCTCTTTTGACCACATGACTCTGATTCAAAGGAACATCAAAGCCCACTCTTGGTTACTGGGTTTATAGCCAGGGTTTGAATCCACAGTACACGGCTGAAGCTTCCATCTCTCCAAAGACATCTTTAAAAGTGTAATTGAGTGTCATTGCCTTTTTCTTCTTCCTCTGCAGACACATTTGCCAGCAAAGTGGCAGCCACCCAGGACCAGTACGCAGACGCATCCATAGGTAACGTCACTGGCAGCAACGCGGTGAATGTCTTTCTGGGAATCGGCGTGGCCTGGTCCATCGCTGCCATCTACCACGCAGCCAATGGGGAACAGTTCAAAGTGTCCCCTGGCACGCTGGCTTTCTCTGTCACTCTCTTCACCATTTTTGCTTTCATCAATGTGGGGGTGCTGCTGTATCGGCGGAGGCCAGAAATCGGAGGTGAGCTGGGTGGGCCCCGGACTGCCAAGCTCCTCACATCCTCCCTCTTTGTGCTCCTGTGGCTCTTGTACATTTTCTTCTCCTCCCTGGAGGCCTACTGCCACATAAAAGGCTTCTAAAGGAACAATCAGATATAGTAAATTTATATATATATACATATATATACATAAAAAATTATGTATAACGAACAGAGGAAACTGACATTTGTCATGTTCACCTACCTGCTGATGGAATCCAGCTTCAAGAGCATACTCTGTACTAGGGCCGAAGTAAGAAACCATCACCTCCCATTCCCAGGGTCATCGTCGTGTTGAACAAGGCACGGAGGCAAGGCCCTCTTTACAGCTCGGCCTGGAAGAGCTGTACTCTCTCCAGGTTCACAAATTGTTAAGGCTTTCATTTGTTTTCTTGTTTTTGATTTTGTTTTCAGTGGGACTGGGGAGGTGGTTGATCTTTGCTCTTATTTTTGTTTTGTTTTGTTGGGAGGGTCAGGGTTGTTGCTTCTCTTTGTGGGAGGTGATGAGCCATCCAAATGTAAATGGTTTTTGGTAAAAATTTAAATTTTAAGATTCCCCTCACCTCCTCCAAACACTTTAAAAATTATTTTGGATTAAGAAGGGATCCGGGCATGGAAGAAGAAAGAAGCATGTCTTCACTATATTACCAAATTCGAAGCTTATTTCTGGAATGTGAGCTGAGGTGAAACTGCCTCCAAGAAGCAGCATAGGAACTAGAATAGAGCCAGGGAATGGGATGGTTCTAGATATAGTCTGACATTTAAGGGTATGATGCCTGGCACTCTTGTTCAACAGGTACAGAGATAATGTGCCTACATTCCCAGGAACATGCAAAATCCTTTATTTCTTATCTCTTTAGCTCTGGACTGTGATCGGCAAGGCCCTTATTCTAGCATTCCAGCCCAGCTAACCCCCTAAGTTACCCATTCCAGCGCTCTTCCTCTTATCCACCTGCCATCCCCCATGCAAACAGGAAGAATGACCCCGTTCAAAAAGCACATCATCCTTTTCCATTTGCATTAATATGTGTCCCAGTGCCATGTTGCTGTTGCCTGGGATTGTCTGTCAGTTTTATTTTCAAAGGCATCCATGGCTTGCACAATCCTGTTCCAGTCATAACTGAACCTTTGCTCCTTCTTCATGTGCCTGTTTGGAAATGTTGTTGTGATACCTGTTACACAGTGCATGGATGAAAAACAAATAAAACAAAACAAAGTGTATCTGTACATAGTAGAGTATAGTATATACTGTTCTCCCATTCAGCAACGTTGATTGGACATTGAAGACATAAGTGAGTCTTCTTTTCCCCTGGGTTGTTACTTTTGTGTTGTTATTGAGTTTGATTATTACCAGGGACAGAAGGGAAAAAATGGCTTATTGTTCATGGATCTGCACATTCATTTCTAAGAAGCAATAAATGTTAGGTGGGGAGAAGTTAAAGCTATTGAGATGATAACAGGCAAACTACAAAGACCTTCTTGGAAAATTAGCCATGTGGAACACATCAGAGGCCTCTAGGAATCACCATTAGTTCAGGAAGGCCACGGGGAAAGGCCTTGTAGAAAAGTGGATGCATTGGATGTGCCTGGGCTTTCAGAGCCACCCTTTCCGCAACACCCTTCCCTCCAAAGTATTTATTTCACATCTGCTCTGTCTGGCACAGATGGTAGATAGTGCTGGTTTGTTCGTTTTATTTTTTTATGTAAAAGGCTATTTCAAGCCCTGTTTATTTCGCTGTCCAGTGTAGACCCCTCTGATTATATCAGCAGTTCCTGACTCAGAAGGCAGCCAGGATGACCAACAGGCCTTCAGAAGTGCATCTCCTCTACTTACGATGGAAGAGAAGGCAATTCAATGACGTTAGCACCTCCCTGGAGGATTGCACTGGGAGGTTTTTAACCCTTTAAAAGGAATGGCTCTTTCTATTTCAAAAATACCAAAGAACATGGATAAACCCAACATTCCAAAGTAGTGAGTCCACTAATGAGAAAAAATAGAATGACTCTGGTCACCTCTGAGAGAGACTTCTCTATTTATAAGGAATCTCAGGATGGAGACATCCCTGGCCCTCTAGATTGATTCAGAGATACTTGAGAAATTAAAGTTGTTGATACTTATTTTCTTTTCTTCCACTCAGTAATCATGATCATTCAACATTTAATAAACATCATTTGGTGATTGAATGAATAATTAAGTGCTAGTTAACCACTCAATATGCCAGGTGGTATGAAACTTCCTAAGGACTAAACCATGAACACAGCAGCCCAGATCACTGCCCTTGCGGGGATTACAGTTAATGTGACTGCTATTTTCACAAGTCAAGGTTAAAGCAGCCGTATGAAAACAGTTTTATCTTGCAAGGAAAAACACAATTATGAAACTTCTTTGACATAAACACACTGAACCTGCACAAATGCAATTGCCCACATAGCCAAGATTTTCTTTAACTAAGATAGTATAAAGCGTAGGTTTGGGAAAGCACCCTCTTTAATATTGGCCAACATGCAGACATTTACATCTTCCCATTTTAAACCAAGAATGGCATTCATATTGGTGATCCAAATCACTGAGAATGTTCAGTTAATCCCAGTTTTTATCTTTGTTGGCAACGGTACTTTTTTATGACCCGCACCTTTACGATTCCTTATCTGTCTTAGAGGCCCACCACTAACCTGTCATGGCCCACCAACATGGTGACCTAATTTTTGGGGGGGAACACACTTTAACCCATCCTTTTTTTTCCCTAGAGATTTACTAAGTGGAAATCTAGCCTAGAAACACCAAGTAAATATAGCCAACGGATATAAGTTGTTTAAACATTAGGAAGATTTTGCACTCATTTCTTAGCCATATTAGGAATGTCAATAATCCTGTAGCAAATTTTCACAGAGGACTTTAAGAAATTCTTGCTGTTGGTCAATTTCAATTTCAAAGCTTTTTGGTTTGTTTGCTTTTTAAATTTTCATGCTGTAGGAAAATATGATTCTGGTTGTTCAGGGTTGTTATTAATTATTATAGTTGTGTAAAATTATTTCATTTTATTTGTTTGATTATTTTATTTTGTGTGTATTGTGCACAGCTTTAGGGGGGAAAGTGCACTAATTGTGCTGTTCCTTATAAATGGTACACATTATTGACACAGACAAATAAAGTTTCTAATTGTTTCTGATTTAATCACTAGTAATACAGCATTTTCTGTATGGAATGTTTTCTCTCTTCTCATTGTCATCTACTTCATTTTCTGTTTTCATGTTTTGAAGAAATAAAGACCAAAAAGGTTTTATTGTGCAATTGGTATCCTCATCCAAAAGAAAGAAAGCAGACATCCAGTAATCACACTCTTGCAAATGTCAACCCTTTGGTCATGCAATGTTCTCTTCGTAATGTCCCAAGAGAACACAGTGTCAGAAGATTGGTCTATCGTGCAGTGCTAAGATAAATGTTGGGCATTCCTCCATTTCACTATTCTTTTTTTACATTGTTTAGTATGACTCTATCTACATTCATTCTGCATCCAAGAACATAAACCCATGAAAAGTTACATGTCAGACAACTTTTTAGCATGCAGAGGATTGTATCAAATCAATCAATCCCAATAAAACTGAGCACTGGAAGTATAGTTGCTTTCCAAGGGATACCTAATAAATTGCTATTTTAGTTTCATATACTGTATTCTTCTTGATTCCCAGTAGAACTTCTGCCTTACATTAGTAATTTCTAATTATATAAGTTATTGACTTCATATATCATACAATCAAAATAGTATAGGATAGGAAGAAGTGGCATCAGAAATGGAATAACCATTTGGGGGAAAAATGTGACCTCTAAAGTTCATGTACTTAAGGCTAGGCATGGTGGCTCATGCCTATAATCCTAGCACTACGGGAGGCTGAGGTGGGAGGATCACTTGAGGCCAGGAATTTGAGACCAGACTGAGCAACATAGTGAGATCCTGTCTCTACAGAAAATAAAAAAAGTAGCCAGATGTGGTGATGCATTCCTATAGTCCCAGCTACCCAGGAGGCTGAGGCAGGAGGATCAACTGAGCCCAGGAGTTTGAGTTTGTAGTAAGCTATGATGATGCAACTGCACTCTAGCCGAGGCAACAGAGTCAGACTCTGTCTCAAAAAAAAAGTTCATGTACTTACTTGCAAGTTTACATTAAGATCAGTGGATTTAGTTCTTACTACAATAGATAGAATCCGTCCATTATGGACGTGTAAACGATGCTTTATTGATCTTATCATCTTTAAAATTTTCTTTAGAATTCCACATTATATTCTTATATGGTCATATGTGCCACACTTTCATGTGTGAAAGAAATAAGGTATAATTCAAATATTTTATTATATCAAACAACTGATATGTCTCCTGGGTACCAACCTTTGGCTTAACACAAAATGAGCAGCCAGCATCTACTTCTTTAAACAGCAAAAAGAGTAATTCAATGACCAGAGTGTCCTTGACCATTAAACATCCCTTCAGCAAAATGCTGTGACCCAATGATTCTCAACTTTCTGTAAGCAAATTTTAATCTGTTCAAATTTTCTGATTCTACCCTTCCCCCAGTGAAGATTTATAGTACTTTGCTCTCTGTGGTTCACTGCTTAATTCCACTCATTTTTTGTTGCTTTTCAAATATGAAATTAAATTACAAAATGTTCTGTTGTAAACAACTCTGCAGAGATTCTGACAGGTGGCTGTCATCCACTACAAGAATCCTGATGCAGCACCTTTCCCTGCTGGCCTCACTGTTAATGAAAACTCACCACCCACACTGCCTTTTCCACAGGGGGTTTGATTCACTGGTGATTCCACAGCCCAAGGCCCCTGATCCTAACCTGTCAAAATAAAATGAGACTAACCGGTTTGTTCTGCATACATTTGATAACTTTGTGGAAGCAATTAGAAAATTCCTCTGGTAGATGATGAAGCCCTCCATTCTCTAACAGTGACAAAACTCCACCTTCTGAAGAACCTAAATTAGCCCCTTTAAGACTTCTTCCAACGTTTCTGGGCTCAAGATGTGGAGTCTGTTTTGATTCTGATTTTCTCTCTCTGATTTTGGACACTTGCATCCAGAGCAAGTCTTGAGTGTAGTTTCATGACTTTAAGAACATTTGGCCATTTTATGATTGACAACGTATAATATTGGATTTTACCCCGACCTACAACTGGCATTCAGCTTTTGTTGTAGTAATCACTTTGCTTGGCCACAGCGCTCTAGCTGTTGGTAAAACTGAGCAAAGGTCAATGTGAATTTTAATCAACAAATAGGTGAGTGCATTATGCAGGGGAGACATACAAAATCATATATGTCTTGCAGAAAAAGAAACATGCTGTTTCGAGTGGATTCATTCAATTTTGTTCAGATCTACCTAAAGATTTTTGTTAATGGATTGCATTTCTGCTTTTTTTTTTTTTTTTGACCATTATGTACTTAATCACTTCTAGCCATGTCATTGTCTTCAAATCACCCAGAATACCTTAAGTGTTGGGCAATCCTGATAGTATTACACCTACAAGGATAGCATGGGAAAGATAAATAATTGAAATAGTTAGATATTTCAATTTTGGAGCTTATTCAGGCCATGGTTAATTATCTCACAAAGTAGAGTGTCTTATCTGTAGAAGGAGCAACCACTAAGAGGTGGAACTCCCAAGGGAAAGAGTGCTGCAGCTTTCCAGCCCAAGAAATGGTAAGTATCTGGCATTCTGCGACTATTCCCCTGCCTGCCAAGTGTCCAAAAAGATGCACTCTTAGGCTCTCCAAATTTTCAGTTTTGTGAAAAGTCCTCTGATTTAATCTCCTAAGGGGCATTTAAATCAGTAGTCATATAAATTGTTTATTTTGATTTATTTATTTTTAGGAAAGAGCATTACTTCATAACTTCAAAACTTAAAGTAGTTAAACCTATCTTTTCAGGAAGTCTTGCTTGCCTGAAATTGTCTTGTCTATCTGTGATCCATGCAGTATTTCAGCTGCTTGGCTGGTTCTTATTCTTTAGAATCATGCTGCCCTAACGTTTTTCAAAGAATCAGAGTTGTCCCCTTGGAAATATGCAATTTTAATCTTTCCTTTCCCTAATTTCAACCTTTGTTGTTCTGTGGCTACTCCCATTATACTCAATTACCCTTAGTGATGCTATTACCTCTCAGAGAAAAGGCTCATTCTAAAAGGTATTGCTCAGGGCATGTTTTTCTGAAAGTGAACTTGTCACAGGAAAAACCAAATATGATGATATTCCACCTAGAAAACAGTCATTAGAACGTAGTGTGGTACCTCTGTAAATGTGTAGGACAGATTATACCCAACAGTTACACACCACAATAGTACTCTTGATTTCATGCCTCTTGAATCGCATTTATCGTGCTTCAGCACCCATCCACCTAGCCTTTTATTCTATCAATTTATGTAGGTATGGATTGGGAATGAGGACCAGCACAGACATCCCCAATCTCCATGAGCATGTCTACAAAGGTATAATATATAAACACAGAAAAACAAAATATATAGCTTTCACGCATCTAAGAAATATGAGTGGGCCAAATGCTTCTTTCTGGGTATTATATTCCTGATTTACAGATAGTAGGAACGTTCACATTCATTACCAAAAACACACCAAGAGAGAAATTAGCTAACTTCAATGGTACTCTGTCAATTTTGACAGTTAATACACAGCCCAGTCCTCCTAATTTGTTGACCGCAAAGACAGATATACCTAGCCAAATTCAAGAATGCATTCAGGGGTGGGGGAATTAATGTATTAGAATGATTCTACATCCTTCTATACTGGAAATTGTTTATTCACCTAGAAGGATCCCACCCAGGGATTTTCAGAGACCTTTCACTCTATTCCTAACCTGCTTTTATTTGACAAAACTTTTTATTAGAGCCCCTGAAGCCACAAAGTAGGACCAGAGATAAATTTTCTAAGGAAAATTTTTCACCCACCTTCTAATGTGAAGATTAGATACTTGACTCTATATCCCATTCTTTTTAAATGGAAAGAACAATTCTATTAAATAACCAAGTACATAACCACTTTTTGAAATATTTTACCTAAAAAGCAAAGAATAAACTAAATTGTATAAATATTAAAGATAAAAGTGATGTGATCCAGATGGCTAGTTTTGAGAAAAATAATATTCTCCATAGGTTCCTTTCTGTACCTTTCTATACTCACCTTAACATTAAACTTTGAAAAATACTCCAAGGAAGAAATCTGGAAAGATTTTACATTGAAATAATGCTCATATAATTGAGCATTATTTGGCATTTTGGATAATAATTACCTGTGCCATAATTTGGCATTTTGGATGATAATTACCTGTGTTGTTGACAAGAGCATATTTAAAAATGAGAGAATTGGCACGAAGAAAAAGTGTTAAGTAGGATTTAATCACAGATTACCCTTATCTAAGATATTTGAAAGCTATTACGTATAAGTGTTATATTAATAGATTACCAGTTTCCAGAAATGATACAATTGAAACTTACATTCTCAGGTTTTATATGAGAATCAAAGCTGAGCATACATAATTCTTGGCTTTGGAAATCAAAGTATGCTTTTGGCACACTGTCCCATATTATGGAGTAATTTTATAGAATACCCTGGACCTATGCAGATGTCTCATAAAAAATGCATTTGATAATTTTTATTTCTTCCTTTTTGTAGGCCATAAAGTTTTTTTTTAAGCAATAAAACTTTACAATTTGATAATTTAACAATTTCATTTATAAAATGCGGATTCTGTTTTGATGTTGTTATTCACATTTGAGAATTAATGTTAATATTTAAATAATTGATACCTCAGATGGGATAATGAGCTTGAGTCTAGCCTGAATAAGCCACAAGGCCCAGACAGATCTGTCAGTAGTAAAAGGTTTCTGAAACACTGGCTTTTTAATGCACAGAAAATACTAGTGTTGTTTTCAAACTTCTTTCTATCATAAGTTTCCACTTCAACCAGTGCAAAAGCAACCAGAAAAGATTTGGAATGGTAATTAGAAGACAATTTCTATGGGAATCAGACATTGTTTCAGCATTAGATCCCGCCATCCCATCTCTCCCTAGAGCATAGAGATATGCACATAAATACAAAAATAGATGATGTGTGTCAAATATCTTGAAGCACATTTTTGAATGTCTAGGATTGACCTAAAAGCTCATGTCAGGTTGATATTCCTTTGTATTAGATCTCTTTCAAACATGGAAAACGGTGGAGAGGAATGGAAGAAAGCACATTCCTGATTTTTTTCCCTTTTTAGCTAAAGATGTGAATTTGAAGTTGTCCGAAAACTGCTTAGAATAATATTAATTATATGGATCCTTCTAAAAACGGAAGTAAATTTTTTTTTAATTCATGTTACTTTCTGTAGCAAGCATTTCTGATGTAAAGTCTTTAGGATCGACTAGAGTTTCTTTCTGACTTTTGGGGTAGGGTGATGAAAACAGCTCTTAAAAATACCACCCTGGTCGAGGTCTAATCCTGGGTATTAAAAGGATGAGATTTTATAGTTTCCCTCGAAACACAGCACTGAACAGACAGATTCCCATGCCTGCTGCCAGTCAGCATTTTCTAAAAACGTGTTTTGGCAAGTTGGAGAGAAAGAAATAGGAGCCCCACCCCATCCTGCCACGGATACCTAATCATCTACCACCGGGAGTATCCTATTCTGGCTGAAGTTTAGCTTAGATTTTCTTAGCGGAACCAACCCTCGGCTTTCATGTATACTGAGCATCTTGACCCTAGCATTGTCCCTCCAAGGTCCTACTAACAAGCAAACTAGCCCTTTCAGCCAGTTGGTACATGAAATTTTTCCAAGGAGTTGGAAAAGGCAGTAATGTCAATGCCGAGTCACTAAAGCCTATTTAACCAACTGCTTCATTACATATTGGACTCTATTTGAGACACTGACCTGTGGAAATGGCGGAAAGACTTTACTTTATTACTATTTCATCAATAGAACTTTTGTGGCATTGACACTAAGCAAAGGATAACATCATATGAAAACCAAGTTATTTTTATTAGCTACAACTGTTTTTAAATTTGCAAGAAAATATTGTCTTTAAAGTTTCAATCCAAAACTCTAAGGAGAACAAGGTTTCTACTGTCATCAATAATCCTACAGGAAATTTGAAACTCCGTATCATCTTTGAGACAGATAATGCTATGGTAAATGTACGTATGAGGCTTAAAATATTCTTGATATTCTCAAATTGTTCTCACAAATTCCGCATGGATTTTCTTTTTTTAAAAAAAGGTACCTTTCTCATCAAAACAGATTGGAAATTTTTTCCATAACTGGTTGCAAAATGAGTTTAGCATTCAAAGAAGCCGTGAGCAGTTGTTGCATCAGCAACTATCCTTCTATGCCCTCTTCTCCTACTTCTCACTCTTAATCCCAATATACATTCTTCAGAAATAACTGCAAATGGTGACAGAAAAGTCAAAAGGAAAACAGTTGTCCTTCCTTTTAAAATGGACTCAGTTTGCTTATCACTTTTGGCATTTTGACCAAATTTTTAAACTTTAAACACAAAGCAAAGAGAGATGTTTTAAATGTCAAATCTGAAGAAAGATTGCATTTTTGCAGCTATCCAGAAAATGGGTGTTAATTAAGACATAGGATTTAGTAACACATCAGTGCCCAACCTCTGCCTCCCCTCTCCCATTCACGCAGTATTTAGAGGCAAACAAGCATCTGGGCAGGGAAGGTGTAGCACTGTTAATGTCATAACATCACCAGGGCGTTACTAGATGGGGTCAGGAAGTAGGCAGAGTAGATGGGGCGGATCCCAGTCCTCACGCCATGCTACCACCTCAGCTCACCCCACTCCTGGATGTGGTTTATGAGCATTAGAACAATGCCAAAAGTATTTTTTTCACTTGATGTGAACATTACCGATAGTGACCCCTTTCTGCTCTGAACCAGTCTGTTCTGTTTGACTTAAACCTTTCCAGAGTCGTGTAGTTCAAATCACATGCTTGTGAGCTCGTTGCCTGCATAGAGAGTGAACCTATCATTCCCATGGACCAATTTTTAAAAACACTCAGAGCAGCACAGACAAGTGAATTGAACCTAGTGATGAAGAGTCTATAACCTTTCATTTTTTTCCTTCCAAGACAATATTCTGACACTTCAACTCCAGAAGTCATGTCATTAGCAAAATGAAAATAATAATCTCTTCATCGCTGTTTAGAATCAATTTCTACCTCTTCACAGCTTAAAGCATCCACTAACCAACATCAGAGTCAGAGATAATATTATTATACCTTTACCCAAAGACTGGATTTGTTTTGTGCAGAAATGAGAAATGGCTTGGGTCCCTTTAAAGCAACCAACAAGATATTTAATAACATTTGAAGACAATGAAGAAGAAAGGTTCTGCACAGGTTGCAGGGTTATAGAGGAGGGCAGAGCTTTTGTCGGACTCTCTTGATGTTTTGCTCTTCCTGGTAAGTTTTTATCTGTCTTAGTTCCCAGTGGAATATTCCCCATACTCATTCTGTGGGAGGATACTGACGTAGGTCCAGACTGTGCCTTTTATTTTCTAATTCTCCCAGGAGAATTAGAACAGGCATTCCAGAGCTTGTAACATACAGAATAAAAAAAGAAAAAAATGCCAGGTGCCTCATTGATTGATCTAGAAGTTTTATACAAAAGCACGCACCATTCTGATTGTCTCTATATTCACATTGTACTCAACAAACAGCTTTCTTAAAGTGACTGAAGCTAGATAAATATCAACTGGATAATTACCTAAGTAAGAAGAATCACAAAGAAGTTAAAGCGAAAAACAGAAAATTAGTCAGGTTAGCAAGTCTGTCTTCCAAGATCATTGGCTGACTTTACATTCAGTTAAAAATTTTAAAAACACACGCAGACAAAAACTATACAGTCAATATAGTGGAGCAATTTTAAAATCAAAAGTTAGAGTCTATTATATTTTTTCAGACATACAATTCCATAAACCTCAAGCATTTATATCATACAAAGTATTGTGTTAGGCACCCTAAGATGATATGAAGAATTCAAGACAGAGTAATTTAAGAAAATTAACACTAGTCTTGGATTTAGTCGGGAAGAATCCCATTATGGCATTCTAATTAAATTAACCTTCCATTTTGGTCTAAAGGCATTTTATCAATTTGAGATTGCTTAATGGAGCCATTATGAAATCTATCAAGAAATCTTCCTTTAATAGAAACAGAAATATTAATTTTCTTAATTTCACATTCTATCTTTCACTAACGAGATAAATGGATTCAGACTCAACTAACACATCCACAGTCTACCATGAGCCAAACCTTGTGTATAGTTGATCTATGGTCTTTTATTTAACATTTCAAATTAGAAAAAGCTTCTTACAAAGATCATTTGCTTCACCACTGCTGCTTTTTTTTATTGGGTGTTGATACTAATTCATCACTGGATTTTCTTAACTCTTCCTGTGCTCTTTGAGGCATCTGGCTCTATCTCAGTGAGTTACAACTCCAGCTTCCATCTTTTACCAGCCAACTAGAGAAGACGACTTCAGTCCCTCTCTTTGAGTACACACGTTCTTTTCATTTTAACATCAAATAATCACAGGAGACCCAAAGGCTTTTCTCTTTTGAAAATGAGTGTTTAATTGATCTCTCTAGATTTGAGTTTTCTCATAATTAAATGAAAGGACTTTGCCATTAGCTTGATTTTCCAGAATGCATCGAGCCCTTCACGATCAATCAGTACTTCCCTGATATCACCTGCTTGTGGGTATGAGCTGAAGGTGCTTTAAGTTGTGAACCATTTGCTCCCCATAATACGTGATTACCAGCACAAGAGTCAAGCTAATAAAACCACATGAAAGCTAATAGAAATTTAGCCAAACATTTATTTTAAAATAATTCTATGTGCATTGCTGGAAAGAAGTGTCCCTTCCCCCAAGGGAAGTGAGAAGTTTCCTTCCTTTGCAAGAGGCATAAAATAGAAAATGTAATCAGATTAGAATGGATTCCAAATCAGTGACCTTCTTAAAGCTGAATTCACTATGCTTCTAAATGTAAACTTTAAGTTTGCACAGTTTCCCATTATAATTCCACTGTTATTTTTCATTCTTTGTGCTTAACCTTTTAAAAGAAGGAGACTGACAGCAGTTATTTTTTACTAAAGTACGTGAATTACAAAGAGGATGTGCAATAACCAGGCAGAAAGATATTTAAAGGTACAAGTATTGTAAAGGAAGATGAAAACAAAATTCATGTGCTACAGATTCAACTGTCTTTTAAATGCCTCCCTCGTTATGGAGAAAAGGACTACTCAAAAAGATTGCGAAAAAGACTTAAATCCTGCCCCTAGCAACCAACTGGTCTACCACAGCCCAAATGCCTCATTAGCAATACGAACTTGCACACTGACAAAATATAGCAAGAGAATGTAGACATTTCCACGGGGAGAAGAAAGAAAGAAAGAAAAAGCAAGCACAGTGAACTCTGCTTATATAAACAAAGAATGGTTTAGTGGAATGAACGTAAGCTTCCTCTTGAAGGAATCACAGAATGTCATCGGAAATGGCAAAAACGATTTCAACATCATAGCAGTAATATATTCTGACTTCATTAGCATTGAGCCACAAAGCTAAATTCGTCGGGAGGAGAGGTGAACAAAAATTACTGACATTGCTACAGATAAGGTGTCTTGTGAGCCTCGATGTTGAGACAGAAAATTGAAATAGATAATATTTTTGTTATAACTATAGTAATTTCTGTGACTTCTGCCTAGGGATAAAATTACTTTTCCTTCTCTCATTATACATTTCCATATAGAGCTGCTGTTCAGTTGTAGTAGGCATTGTATTTCTATACGTCAGTAAACCTCTCACATTAAATTTGGCCCCCATTTCAGATTTGGTTAGGAAATACTAAATTGAAAAGATAGTTTTTTCCATCTTTTTGAAAACAAATATGCACCGTAAGCATTTTCTGCTGATGACTGCCTTAAGCAATCCTGGCAGAGCTGTCAATCAGAGGCAGGTGTTTGCTGAAGGAAGAGAACCTGTGAATAGATTTAGCCCTCCTTCCTCCACACAGGCAGCTGCTCATTCACACAAACGCTCATCTGTCTTCTTCCTCAGCCTCTTGCACCAATCCTGCCTCTTGACTTGACTCTGCCTCTTGACTATCGGTCAAACAGTGGTTTCCAATTGTGCGTGCTGACACTTGTTCAGCTTAATTCTTCACCCACTGAGTTTCATGGATTAACCCTTGATGTTCTTTCCTTCTGTTTACTCTTTTCTAGAGGTCTTTGCATTTGATACACTTTGAAAAGGATTTTACAAGAAAAACATCAAGTCAACAAGCCCTAGTCTGTGTTTAGTCAAGAAATGGTGAACAAATTTAGTTGTTCTGGTCATCGTCCTGAGGTGATTGAGTATCACCCATGGGGCAAGAGAGAATTGTAATGCTATTACTAAAATAATACCCTATGAAGAGAGGCCACAGAATTTTCCACATATAGCCTATTAGGAACTTATACATAATAATATAGAAAAATCATATTCCCTTTATAGAAAGGTCATGAGCTTGAATCATCTTTTATTTAATATGTTTGATCTATATGTTGATAAACTTCTGAACCTGAAAATTCTCTGTAATTAAACTAGCACCAATAGAATCTGTCCCTTAACTATATTATGTGTGAGAAAAAAATCCAGTATTGACCTTCACATTCCACATGGAAAAACTTTGTTCTGGGAATGCAATTAAGGTGACCTAAAATAAGCTACTACTGTGATTTCTTAAAGTTTGGTACCCAGGCAAGCATCATCAGCAACTTGCAAATTTGTTAGACATGCAAATTATCCAGTCCCGCCTAAGACCCCAGCCCAGATCTATGAATCAGAAATTCTGGGAGTGGGTCCAGCAATATGGGTTTTAACAAGCCCTTCAGATGATTCTGACACATGCCCAAGTTTAAGAACCATTGATCTACTATGCAGTGCTCCGTGTCACCCACAAATCAATGTCACCCACTGCTTAACTCTGCTTCCTCTTAGGAAGAGGCTTAAAAGCCTAAATATAGGTTCCTTCAAGGCACAATACATTCAGATATATGAGCAGAAATGTCCACTATTCAGACTTAAAATATAATTTTAAGGAAAATTAATCCTTACAAAAATTTTTTTTTTCTGGTATAACTGAGCTTCAGGCAGGTTCTCCAATCAGAGACATTTCTAATCAGCTTTTCTAGTTCTTTTAAAAAACCAACAGCTAATCTGCTTTGCCTGACTGCCTCTGGGCCTAGAAAATGACCCTGGACTCCTTTCTCCTAATTGATTTGCTCAGGCTCATTTGCCTTATTGCGAAACCATTGTGTGAAAGTACTGAGTTATACTTAATGCTGCAGGCCACTGGTTTGAGGAGTGAGTGTGTACTGATGGAGCTAAAAGGACGACTAGTTATGAGTGAGTTTTAATTTTAGAAGATGTTTTCAAAGACTCACAAGGCTCATAAAGCTTGAAGACAATAAAGTGTAGCCATCACCCCAAGTCCCCTGAGAGCTCCTTTCTATGGTGTCTTATTTGAATTGGTGCAGAACTGGAGTGGAGAGTCAGAAAGTGACTTTGCTTATAAAAATAGCCCAGCCTTAAGAGTGTGGGTTTTGTGTGCACATATGCACGTATGTGTATGTTTCCTTAAATCTAACCTGAAAAAAATCACATTTATGGTTTCTTAAAATACTCATATGTATTTGACTCTTCATTTTGATAAAGAAAAGTAACTCAAAATATGTAAAAGGAGTCCTAACATGTAAGCTGTTCGACAATGATATTCTGGAAAGAAATGCTATAACCGTCACTCCAAGCCTCCCTTAGGAGAAGCCAAACTTGTCAGATATTTTGGAATGCTGTTCTTTTTCAGGAACTAAAATAACTGACGTCTCATGCTGTATTCTACCTGTCTCTCTAAAGTCTGTGCTCCTCTCTTTTTGCTGGTCAGAGCTTAAGCATCTGAGTGTCCATTGTCTGTCACCGAGGGCGTGTTCTCATCGGCTCTTTTCCCGCTGTCCGTCCCTCTCTCTCACAGCTGGTCACCAAATAGCTCCAACTAAAGCACAGCCCCCCTTCCTCTGTGCCCACCCTTGTGTGCATCTCCATCTGCACATCCTGTCTTTTACTCAAAGTTAAAGCCTCACTAAGAAGATGCTTCTTAGAATAACCTCCACCATCAGGCCACTTTGGTGATGGGAAATACGCCTTTTTTGGGGAAGGAGCTGGATCAGACTGACAGGGATTGATTCACTCAGATCCACAAGGATCCGAAGCCTCGACCTCCTTCCTGACCTTGTAGTCCACAGTGGATTTTTGTTTTCGCTCTTGTTTTTTTACAGAAGGCTCTTAAACCCAAGGCAGCTTGCTCTTGTCTGCAATCCATGATTTGTGTTTATTGGCTCAAGTCTTGAAATCTTGAACCAAGCCTAGATTTAAAATGTCTCTCAGAAAGCTTAGACACAAAGTTACATATACTCAAGAAATTTATTTATGTGGTACATTAAAAGGCTTTTTTATTAGAAGGTAACAAATAACTGATTCTAATCCCCCAAAGCGTTGCCTTTCAGTGTCATTCGTGGTGATTTTCGTGTGTCAGTGGTGCAATTCAACACTATTCCAATAAGCCATAATAATAATTGTTGGCACAACTGTTATGACAATAGGACTTCCCTGGGTTTCATCTATTAATTTTTGTAGACAGTAGGAAGCTCACACTGAGGAGACATTTGTAGCTTCCTAGACAAGGGCAAGGGAAGGATCTTGCATATTGTACATGCTGAAGATGTTCACAAAACACTGTTCTGTGCCTCTGAGGGAGCTCTCAGAGGGGGCAGGCGAGACGGGAGGATTCAGGTAGGAAACAAATCTAGAACTTCTCTCTCACCTTTGATGGTTACTGATGGCACTCCTTTCCCATTGAATAAGCTTGGTGGATAATTTTGATAGTAAAGTGAACTCATACTGAGCCAGTACAACAGATAATCCATAAAGAAACGGTGGTCTATCACAGTGCCAGAAACCTCCTCTCCTAAGAGGTGATCATGAATTCCCTGTACAAGGTAAAAACAAAAAAAAGGAAAGAACGGCCTGTTCATATTCCATATTCACAGTTTAAAGGGCCCATCACAAAGAGCCTTCAAAGACAGAGAGAGAGGATGTAGAAGGAAGAGAGGCAGAAGTGGAGAGAAGGAGATCTTACCGTGAAGAGAGAAGTAATCCTGATGTTCCTCTAGATGATCCTGAAGATTGTTCACATGTCTAAAGCTATTTTTTAAATCACTACACTTAGAAATGCCTGAGTGATGGTATGTTGGTAATACATTTGGACACTTAACTGAATTTTTCAGTTTTTATTCTTTCATGTCAATGAATGTAATCTCTAAGACTTGCCATTTCAGTGCACACACACACACACATGATGGTATATGCATCAGATATTACTCATTTTGTGGGAAACACAATGTATAATAATCAAAAAGATTCCAACACATGCCTTCAATGTGTTTCAGTGATAAAATTTGGTGGGGAGTAAAAGTACACATACCTACTTTGCTGACCATATTGTCGGGATCACGATCTTAAGCAACACTCTTAGAAATGCTTGTGTAAAATATCTTCTCTAGTATCAATGAATAGATATACTTTGAATTTAATGTTCGAAAAGAATATGTGTTAAATATTTTTGTATATGTAGTGTTTTCCTATTAACCTGTATTAGTGAACAAGTGATCATATACCTGATATCATTAAAAAGGAAAATGGCCTAAATGAAATGTTAAAAGTGGAGGAAGTTATTTATAGAATCTTCTGCCAAAGACCATTGTTTAATGATCTGTAAAATGTAGATTATCTTCTTTTATTATGAGTGTGATTGTAAGAAACGCTCAAGTTATCTTCCTCTATCTTTTGAAAATCAATATTTTGTATTTCTAATGACCAAGGAAAATATTTTTTAAGCCAATGTAATACACAGAAGCCTTGTAAATGAGAGGTACAATAACTTGGATCAACTGCATAATGCTAGATTAGAATTACAATATTTGGTGATAAATTTATCAACCTTTCCTATAATTCTTATACTGAACTAAATTACATTTTGGGAATTTCAGATAATCTTTTCAAAATAAAGGCACCAACACTAATGACAGATCTTGTCTAACAGGAAAGGCATTAAAAAATTTCCTTTCAAGCACCTTGAGTGGATGGAAATTGCCATCTAATTTTCCCACCTAGCCATCTCATGTAAGTTAACTCGGCGGTCTAACAATGTTGTACAGATGGTTAACAGACCATGTGCACCAAGGATATATAAGTTGTGCAGTTAGCAAGAATTAGCCATTTAAAAATATATTCAAATGTTTTGTAAATAAAATTTCCTATGGTTTTGTTCAAAGTGCTATCTTTTAAAGTAATTAGATTTTATTTGAATTTTAAAAATAATCTGTTATAAATTAGATGTTGCTTTGTTGACTGTGTGATTCAATGTACACTCAGCCATATTCCTGTGGGGAAATATCAATCCTATTGACTTTCTTGGCATGAGCCAGAGATTCATAACTTATCTAAGGACTGTAAGTATGAAGACAAAAAAAAAAAACACCAAAATGAAATGCTAGTGAAAAAATTAGAAACCTATTGTATAAAATGTATTTTTAAAATCTTAAGATATATGTGATTTACACTGCCTGTTAATTTAGTGTCTCTGTGAAAAAAACCACAGAATAATATTTGTTAAGACTCTGAAACACCAAATATTTGTGATGTTTGTATAGCGCTCTTATTATAATATGTGATTTCAAAGGGTAAGCATCTTTGTTGTAATCATGTGAGCCCACAGAAGAAAAAAAATTTCCTGCTGTTGTGTACCACCAACTCTGAGAATTCCAATTTCCTGCAGCTGCTATATCACCAATAAATGCAAATTAATTGTGACAAACAATTTTTAAAGAATTGAGTTTAGGATCACTGTGCATTTTGTTAATGAATGAATTCAGAGAGTTTTATTTTTACCAGAAATGTTCTCAGCCAGTAAACACAATTGTTGGTTTCAACCATACTATCATTTGAATGGTTTCTATATTCTTGGTTAAACAACCCAAACCTGGAAGCTTGTGGTAAGGTATATCCTAACAAATATACAATAAATGACTTTTCCTGCATGCTGCCTGAGATATGTGTAATTTGAAATGTCATATCAAAATATTATATATTTCGTAACTCAAAATTCAACTGGCAATATTTCTCATATGTACAACTGATGGTATGTTAATATCAAAACCAGAAGCAGTCTGCCATACATGTATGTTACATGTGATGTTTAATCTTGTTAAATTGTAATCTGTGAAGTTTTCATTGCTTGGACTAGTCAATTCTGTACAAATCATTGTCTTAACTGTTTTCCTAATCTTACCATATTTCCTAACACTGAAATATAAATGTTTGTAAATTAGTTATTCATATTTTATTGACTTTTATCTATGTTTAGTGTGACTCCATTAGCTAACCTGAGCAAAGGGGAATCAAAGATTTTCTTGTCACAGGCTCGGGGACATTTTAGCGTGACTAAAATTCATTCATTCATTCAATCAAATATTTATTGAGCATATACTGTGAATCAGGCTCTATACAGAACTTTGCAAGAATTCTTAAGAACCAGAGCGATCACAAACCTCTACCTCCAGTGAGGATTTTTGAACCATTCTTCTGTGACTTCCATGGACTTAGAGAATGATTTTGTTTCTCCTATATTATAACAAAGATTGAAATTATCCACAAAAGAGTCTAGGATTAAAATATAATACATTTGGCCCAGGAAAATGCAATGACCATTTACAGTATTGACTCTTATAGTCAAACTTTAAAATAAGTTAAAATAAAACCCAGTTTAAGAGATTTGACCCTAATCTGGAGGAAGCACTTCAAAGTTCCTCTCTTGAAAAATTGTATATTGCATCTGTTTTAAAACATTATCCTAATGTTCATTGCTGCACATAAAATGTAGCACCAGATCCCATTTTCTAAAATGGTGCCCCTATGGTTAATCAAGGAAGTCTGTAAAAGAAGAAGAAAATGGTTGATGAAAGGATAAATACATATGGACAGAATACCACTGAAGGAAGAAGGAAACATGCCCAGGATATTTTCTCACTGATAGATTTCCTTATGTGTACCATATCTGTGTATCACATTTTTTTGAGACGGTGTCTCACTATGTTGCCCAGGCTGGTCTCAAACTCCTGAGCTCAAGTGATCCTCCTGCCTTAACCTCCGTTTAACACTTTTAAAAAGCGCTTGTGCAGACACACACTCATATTCACAGCTAGATTCACATCTCCCACCATGTTCCCATTTTCCTTGTCGAAGGAGATGCCCCCACTGGCTTTCAAGGTGAGTTGTGACCATAGCAGAGATAAGTGGGTCTCAGATTTCATCCAAGGCAAAAGATAGGTGATTAGCACCCTGAAAGATCAAAGCTCTGAGCTCCAAGGCAATTGGATAATCTAAAAGAACATGAAAGTTTGTGGTTTCTGACATTACAGTACTTAGGGTAATGAGATTGACAAGTCATCTATACCTTGAGCTCGGTATCATAAATTAATTTGACAGTATTTAAAATTCCTCTGAACCTATTGAAAATGATTGTAACTCACCATTCTCACAGGCTTTCATTAATTCATTCATTCATTGTAAATATGTGCAAAACAATGCAGGTGAGATTACATCTGTCCATACAGTCACACTTGAGCAAGACAAAACAGTGCCCATCAATCCTGGCTGGTAAAGTCACAAAACTCTGGATTTAAATTCCAGCTTTGTCAGTCTACCTGAGTAATCTTTTGAAAGTTTCTTCACCATTCCAAACCTCAATTTCTTTGCTTGTAAAATGAAACTAATAGTATCTACTCTTTGGTGCTGTTATAAGGATTGACTAAAATAATTAACATTTGCTAAGTGCCTGACACAGTGCCTGACACTCATGAGGCATTCAATAAATGTTAGTTGGTATTTATGTCCCTTATGCTGGTGACAAAGACTCTCCCCTTGACCAAACTTGAGTTAGGTCCCTCTGAGCCCTCTTCTCCACCAGGCCTCAAACTCGGGCTCTATTCTTAGCCAGCTTAGTCCAGTTTTAGCAAGAATACTTCTGGGTCAGTTTAGCAAAAATCTCCCGTCCTAGATAGTTAATCAAATTCTTCATCCACTGCCTCCATATCTCATCACCCTATCCTACCTTCAGCAAAAATACTGTTGAGTCAGTCCAGCAAAAATCTCCCTAGACTTAATGTTTCCTCTTAGTAATTCCTGTCCACTGACCCCCACTCTACTCCTTGGCTATAAATTCCCGCTCGTTCTTTCTCTATTTGGAGTTGAGTTTGGTCTCTTTCCCTTACTGCAAAACCCCATTTCAGTAGTCGTCTTCTTGAATAAAGTCTTCCTTACTGTCTTTAAGAAGTGTCTCAATACTTTTAACATCAGCAATATTTCCCATGCTGAAAGACGAAAAGACCAGATGAGCTAAATTCTAGCTCTCTTTCCCGTAGTTGCTTTAGCCAATATTTACTGAGTGCTTGCTAACAACCAGGCAACTTATTAGGCACTTTACTTGGGGTATAACCCTGATCCTAACAAAAACCTTCTAAAAGTAAAACAACTTCCACTCCTTTCTACACATGAGAACTTGAAGCTTAGAGAAGTTAAGTTCTTGCCAAAAATTGCACTAAGTGGCAGAACCAGAACTTGAATTATGACTCAAAAGCTCAAGCTTATAATCATTACGTTATTCTGCCTTGCTTTATTGAGCTTGAATACTTTGTCTACTTGGTTTGAGCAAATTCTCAAAACGACATAAAATGATAGCAAATGTCCTCCAATATATGCAACCTATACAATCGCCATGTACATCAGGTCAAAAATTTCCACCTAGATTTGATGTACAACTTCATAGTAACAATCGTCCTACGTCATCATTATCATAGATCCTATGATTTTTGAGAGCAGATTACATAGAATATCATATCAGTAAAGACACTTTAGGTAATATCCCAGGTGCAAGGAAAGCACACTAAATAAATGTTTCATACTGCACCAAAATCACCTTGGAAACAGCTCATCCAACATCACTTTCAGTATTTTCAGATAACCATGGAGAATGGATATATTTATTTTTTGCTGTTTTGGCCTCGCTTATCTATAGACATCTGATTTGGGAACAAAAATAAATCTAATTTCACTCACAAATTTACAATATAATTCTTTTCGTTTAACAAAGCAAGCTGCAAGACTATCTAGAACAACAGCAACAACAAAGAGGACATCGACTGTGGTAGATAATTCATGAGTGATAATAATTATCAGCCCCAAAATGGGCTTGGGTATGCTAGGAATTTTCTCTTATTGAAAATGACTATTTAATTTTAAGATTTTTCTGTAACATTAGCTATGTTTCAGCACTATTTTTATCATCTGTGAACAGCCGTGATTCTCTGTTTGTGCCTAGTCTCTGTATTTATTGGCTATAGGGAAGGACGATGTAATGAAATCCAGAGATTTTCCAGGAAACTCTTGATTTTCTTGTTATTTAGACCCCTATAATTGAGCATGTTTACGTGTAAGCTCCCAGGATCCCATAACTTTACATGCTTACTCATGTGGAACCACACGGAGCTCTTTCTAGGATCTGTGCTCAGCCATTCAATGGCAGATGAAACTTTACCCCATTTTAAAACATAATGGTGGACACACTGCAAATATGCAGTTAGCAAAATTTCGCAGTTAATCATTGGTTGGCGCCTTAGCCAGATCCTTTTATTTATTTATTTATTTTAAAGAGACATGGTCTCTTTCTGTCACCCAGGCTGGATTGTGGTGGTGAAATCATAGCTCACTGTAGTTGCAGACTCCTAAACTTAAGCAATCCTCCTGCCTCAGCCTCCCAAAGTTCTGGGATTACAAGCTTAAGCCACCAAGCCCGACTAATTTTTTTATTTTTTGTAGAGATGGGGTCTCACTATGTTGCCCAGGCTGATCTGGAACTACCAGCCTCAAGCTATCCTCCTGACTCGGCCTTCCAAAGTGCTAGGATTATAGACATGAGCCACCATGCCCAGCCCTAGATCCTTTTTAAAGGGTTCTGCCTCCATGTCTCATATACTGGCTAAAAATAGAATGCAATGAAACATTTTCTGAAATTCTGAGGTGATAAATTTGTAACATGTGAAGGTAATCTACAATGGTCCCAGGCATGTCCTATTTACCTGAGCCATACATAACGTTGACCTTCATTACCAAGGATTTGATATGGCAGGACAATTTTTAATTCCTTATAGCAATGCCACATTATTATAATAAATAGGCTATAGGAAAAAAAAGTATTCCTTTTAGGTTCTTTTTCTTACTATATGTCACCAAAAACAAGGTACAAGAGCCCATCAACACAAACTAGAAAAATACAATAAAAGGTCAAGCCTTCATCAAACAGCTTCAAATGTTTGACAGCTCTGCTGATTTTACTTAGTGAGAAAAAAATGTTAACAACTGTCTTTGGTTACCATGAGAACTAGAGGACAAACAACCAAGCAAGTTTCCTAGAGAAAAAAAAGCATGTGGCCATCTGTTTTAAAACTCTAGCCAACAAATTCCAGTGTGTATAAGTCCTAGCCCTAAAGAAGCCAGGACCCAAAGATGCAAATGAAAAAACTTGTTCTTCATTAACCTAAGGGCAGTCATGTCAGGGTACAACGTGACAAGAAATGAAGCAAAAATCATGGCTCCTGCTGTTACTGATTACAGAAGATGTGTATTTTCGTGGCTGAAGTCACCATAATGCCTCATCCCTTACACATCTGACACATTAGTGGGGATTCCTACTAAGCCAGGGTCCCATAAATTCCGAAGGAAAGATTAACTCAAAAATCCTAACTAATCTTCTGTTGACAAACCAGAACATAGAGATTTCTCTCAAACATCCTTTCCCAGAGGCTTTTCAATTCAATAAGAACAAATTACCAGAGTGCCTGGGTCTTTCAGAATATGATTTGCAGCAAAGCCCAGACATTGGTTCTGTTTATCAGGAAACTCACCAGTGTCAAAAATGATTTAAACACACACACATACATACACACGCAATGGCTAAAAACAACAGAGACAATAACAGGGCCTTTTAGAATTGACGAAGGATTACAGGAAAAAAACAAAAACGGATAGGCAAAATATTAGACCCCTTAAGGTCAGTTGACCAGGGCACTTCATTTTGCTTGAGGCAAAGGAAGCCTGGCATGGGGCAACATGTTTTAGAGTAATAGGAGGCACTGGGGCTCAACCTGCTGTGACCTTTGAAAAATCACTACACCTGGGTTTTCACTCTGTAATCTTGCGAGTCTAAGTGTCACTGTATTGCAATTCCCTAACCCCTGATAGTCCTCAAAAGGGGTCCTACAGAGTAATGGTTAAGAGCATAAATTCTGGAGCCAGACTACTTTAGTTCACCTCTGGCTCCACTGAGCTGTGCAATCAGGGTCAAATTATTTACTTTCTCTATGCCTCAGTTTCCTCATCAGTAAAATGGGAAAAATAATAGCATCTATCTCACAGTGTTCTTATAAAGATGAAATGAGTCAATATGCCCAAAGCCCTTAGAAAAGTGCCTGGCACATGGTGAGTATTAAGTAAATGTTACACGCTACTGTCACTGCCCAGAATATGCAGAGCTGTGATAGTGAAGTGTGACTTGATTCTTACTGTATGTTTAAGAAAACGGAGAGAAACCGAGATCAACAGAAGCCACTGAGACACAGTTGGGAAGATACAAAAGTAAAAGAAAGTGATGACATGGAAATGCTCCCTGAAGGGATTCATTTTCATGTAGTAATAGAATAAGAAAGGAATTAAGACTTTTCTTAAAGGGGGAATAAAGTAGGAAATGTAATGGGTTAAAGTACTGATATGAACAATTATTGGTGCCTGGGCAGCAGTCCCCACACCTTTTGGCACCAGGGATCGGTTTCATGGAAGACGATTTTCCACGGACGAGGCAGGGTAGCGGGGAGGCAGAGCTTAGGCGGTGATGCAAACAATGGGGAGCGGCGGTAACTACAGATGAAGCTTCACGGCCTTCGCCACCGCTACCGGCGCTCACCTCCTGCTGTGTGGCCCGGTTCCCAACAGGCTACCAACTGGTACTAGTCCGCGGCCCGAGAGTTGGGGACTGCAGTGCTAAAGGACTCCAGTAACTTCTGCTTTATTACTGTGTTATAAACAATAATATTATCAATAGTTCACCATTATTAAACACCACTGCTAGGTACTTGACATACATTATCTCATTCAACCTTCACAAAAATAAACCCATGAGTCAGGTATTATCCCCACATTTCAAATGAAAAAACTTGAGAATTAGAGAGGTCCCACTGCGTGAGGCTCACATGGCCAGTCATGAAGAGCCAGCGTGAGGACCAGTCTGGTACCAGAGGCCACACATCCACACCTGGGCTCACCCACTCCCACAAAGGTACCAGGGTACAGGTGTAATTCTGGAAAAATCCAAGAGTTGAATGGATGAAAATAGTAACGCTATAGAGAAACCTTTTCTCTTCTGTTCTTCCCCTTGCTGGTTTTCTTTGTGCTATATTGATAGCTTCATATTGTATAACTCCACCACTAGCAACAGCCTCTTACTCTGTGATACTCTTAATGAATCTCTGGATTTGTTATTGTTGCTATCATATTTATGGAAAAAAAAAGTGGCACACTATTCCAGAAAATTGCATAATTGGAGGACCAGGCCTCTGGCATGGGCAAAAGAAAAGTAATTTTTACATTATAGTTCTATTTTTAAAAAAAAAAACTCACACACATCAAAATATTGTAAATCAAGCCTAATTTTTTCACATGGAGAAAAAATGCAAAAAACAGGTCGATTAGGTTCATAACCACAAACACTTACACTTGATAAACTATTGCATTCCGGAAGACTGAAATATATCAAGCTTTCTAAATTGATATGCATGAAGTTTTCTAAAATGCATATAAATCTTTTTGATAAGCAAACCAACTATTTAATTGCAGAAAACTATATTGAAGTTGACATTGCATTTAGCATGTTTGACAAGGTTCACATCTTATGAATTTTTTCATAGTTCTTTCAATATTTTTACAGCAATGGATCAGAAGGTGAAAGAACATGTTAGCTGTGATCCTAACATTTACAAAGTATTGTTTTAGGGGAAATTTTTACATAAATCTATGAAGAGTCCCTGGGAAAGATACAGAGTCGCTTAATCATTTAAGTAAAGGTATATGTTGTCATCTTCATTCCATTGTAATAACATTGTAGCACTACATCCAGCGTAGGCATAAGAGCAAAAGTCATTGTTAAAAGTTGGGATTAATTTCTTCCAACTAGCAAGATGACAGATTATCACTTACACACTGCGTAGGAGAATCTGTTAGTAATAACATGCGTTTAATAGACAAAGTGCTTTAAGGGTAATTACTTTGCATCGAAGACTGCCTAGAAGAATTTAGGACTAAACCTACTATGACCAGGATAGAGCATTTCCTTTTGATCTACTTATAATTAGAAACATTTAATAAACTACTGTCATTATGTAGTTGATTAAATGGAATTAAAGATGAGTTAGAAGGTTTTAGAACCCACAGAGACGTGATTTACTTTTTTCCTCATCTACCAGAGTGTAGAAGTCTTTCTTGACTTCTTCTGGGGGGTTTCAATTTTACTAAATTATTATATTTGTTCATACAGAATATCATCAGGAAATTAATCCAAAGCCTCAACAATCATATGCTTGACTTAGGGTTGGCACTCATGTACTGAATGTATGAATAAATGGATGGATAGATAAATGGAAAGCCCAGGGATAGTGAGGGTCTAAAGAACAGATGGGACCACTGTGATGGATCAGGTTATTAGGGAAGACTATAATCCGAAGCAATTAGAGTAGTGGTTTTGACCCTGGCCATATATTAATAGCACCTAAGGAGTGTTTAATACAAAGGACCCACCACAGACAAATGAAATCAAAATCTTTGCACATGGGAGTAGGTGGTAGAGCTTAAGTATGGGTATTTTTCAGAAGTTTCCCAATTCTGCAAAGAAATGTACAGGATAAATAATAAACATAAATAATAAAATAAATAATAAAAATAATTTTAGTATGTCCCAAATATTTCATGGGACATACATATACTAAAAAATTATTTGTTGCTTTTCTGAAATTCAAGTTTAACTAGGAGTCCTTATTCTATTTGGCAACCCTATTGTCCAAGTGATTCTAATGTACAGTATTGAGAACCATTGAATTTTACTAAGTTGAGACAAGTGGGTAGAGCAATGACATTAAGAAAATATAACATCGGCAAACTAGGATGTCCAGGACACCCAGCATTTGGAAACCAGTGGCAGGATGCAGGTTCAGAAGCAGTAATCCATTCTGGAAAGACTAATGGCATCAAAGTAAATCAAAATTGTGTCACCAGATAACTCAAATTTAAGGGAACAAGAAGAGACCCAACCCTAGCAGAAACTCAAGTTTAAGGGAACAAGAAAAGACCCAATTGTTTACTCAGATATACCATGAGGATTTAAAATTTTTTATTTTTAATTATCATAGGTACATAATAGTTGGGTGTGTATGTGTGTGTGTGTATAATATGTATATACTATGAGTTTTGTTAGTCAGAACACTCTTACAGAAACTAAGTCAAAAGGTGAGAACAGAATTCACAAATAGGAAAGATCCTACACTCCAGCATCAAATTACGGATCCGGGAGCCCTTGTGCTTTCTTTCCCAAGGAATGACTTCATCCCAGAGCCTAGAGTGTGTAATTTCAAGAGAGTTCTGAAGTGACCTTAATTTTATGATTAGAGGTCTTTTGGGATACAAGGCGAGGGCCAGACATTTCACTGTGGCAGAAACAGCTAGCAAGCCAGCATTGATACCGGTAACTCTAAAAAGTATCTCTATTGACCAGTGTTAATGTCAAGGCAATAGTCCACATGAGAACAGTGTTAAGAGGTTAAGCCTTCAACAAGATAAATGTCAGTCACTATCTATAGGAATTTTCTTTTGTGAACTGAAAAATGTCAAAACAAAAGTAGATTTTAACATTAATGGAACTATCAAAGAAACAAAGATTTAAAGAGTCCTTCTCACTTTGGAAAAATCCAAAGTTATCCTGGCAAAATCATTAGAGAATATACCTCATTTGAAATGGCAATGAAAAAATATAGGAATAATCTTCACAAGAAATATATAAAATCTATTTTTAAATTCCAATAACTTTTATATATAAGTAGGAAAAAAAGCTCTTAACAGAAAAATGGGCAAGAGAGTTGAACACACACACTTGCACAAGAGTTTCCAAAAAGTAAGAAAAGGAATGTAACCTCTCTGAGATGCAGGAAAATACATATCAAAACTATAACTGGGCCCAAGTCCAGCTGCCCATCACCCAAAAAGCCAAAATCTGAAAGACGAGAGTTGGTGAAAAGAAAAGCGTGTTTTGTTCAAGGGCCAGCACCCGAGGAGATGGCGGACTCACAGTTGCAAAAGCAGTCTCAAATTTTTCAAGCTGACAGAGGGATTTTAAAGGGGAAGGGGTCATGGGGACGGAGTTGGGAGAAACTATGTACAGGTGCTGGCTACATGAAGATCAGCATATCTTGTTCCAGTGGTTATCTTGAGTAGTGGCCATTGAGAAGTGGTTAACTTCTCAACATTCTTCTCTGGGGGGAAGGGGTAGGGAGAGTCCTACAATCTTGGTTTCAGTGGGCTGTTCAAGGCCAATTCTGGAAATTCTTAAGCAAGCACACAATTAGGCACTGAAAAGGAAAGAGTTATTAGTTAGTTTTTAGATGGAGCGACTGTTACTGTTACATAAACACTCAGTAATAACACTACATACCCACCAAAATAGTTAAAATGCAAAATCCAACAATATCAAGTGTTGGTGAGAACACGAGTAATTGGAACTCATGATTTGGTGAATGTAAACTAGTTCAATCACTTTAAAAAAATCATTCAGCATCACCTACTAAATTTATAAAGATGCATACCCTATGGCCCAGCAATTTCACTCCTATATACACAACAAAAATGTGTGCAATATACACCAAAATTCATATGCATGTATATTAACCCAAACTAGAAAAAAACTCAAATGTGCAACAACAATAAATAGTTCAATAAATTGTGGTATATTTATACAATGGATACAATGTAGAAATGAAAATGAACAAAGTACAGCTATTCACAATCACTTGACGAATCTCACAAACATAAGGTTGAATATAAAAAGTGAGGAGTGGCAATTGGGAAGACAGGATAGAAAAATCAGGAATTCCGATAATGCTCTATTTATTGACGTGGTGTTAATTATATGGGCGCGTTAAGTTTAGGATAAATTTTTGGTCATTTTACTTTTCTCTATGTATGCCATATTTTAATGAAAAGTTTTAAAAAATCAGAGAGTTAATGGGGGACCTAAAAGAATATTTGCATAAATTTAAATGCCCACTTTTGGTATAGGAAAACTTTTACAAAGAGGTCAAATCTTCTTAACTGTCTCAGTCCATTCCTGCTGCTGTAACAAAATAACCTAGACTGGGCAATTTATAAATAATAAAAAATTTATTTCTCATAGTTTTGGAGGCTGGGAGGTCCAAAATCCAGGTGCCAGCAGATTGGTGTCTAGTAAGGGCTCACTCTCTACTTCAAAATGGCACTTTGTTGCTGTTCTTACATAGTGGAAGAGGCAGAAGAAACAATCAGGCTCCCCTAAACCCCTTGTAAGGGCACTAATCCCATTCATGAGGATGGGGTCCTCATGACCTAACCACCTTCTAAAGGCCTTAACCCTTAATACCATCATTTGGGGGGTTAAGTTCCAACATGCCAATTTGGACAGGGGATACCAGCATTCACACTGTAGCATTAACTAATCTATGGGTATAATACAATCTCAATCAAAATACCAACAGTTTTTTAGGGTAAGGGTAAGATCAGTATATGATATCTAAATTCACATTAAAAATATAGAATAGAGTAGTTCAGGATATTTAAAATATTAAGACTAATGATGGGCACAAAACAGTAGTAAAACATAAAAACAAATGTTTTACTAAACAAATTTTTAAGTACATAAGATGTATTATAGGCCAGGTGCAGTGGCTCACACCTGTAATCCTACCACTCTGGGAAGCCAAGGCGGGAGGTTTGCTTGAAGTCAGGAGTTCGAGACCAGCCTGAGCAAGAGCGAGACCCTGGCTCTACGAAAAATAGAAAAAAATTAGTCAGACATGGTGGCACATGCTTATAGTCCCAGACACCTGGGAGGCAGAGGCAGGAGGATCACTTGAGCCCAGGAGTGTGAAGTTGCAGTGAGCTATGATGACACTACTGCACTCTAGCCTGAGCAACAGAATGAGACTCTATCTTAAAAAAAAAAAAAAAAATGTATTACCAATCCCAGTAATAAAAACAGTTTAGGACTTGTGTGCAAATAGAGAGCCTGATATGATAAATTGAATGAAATTGAGAGTCCAGAAATAGACTCAATTACACATGAAAATTTGGTGGCACTCTAAGTGAAAAAAAATTGATTATTTAATAGAGCTCATTGGAACAACTATGTATACATCTGGGGAAAATGTTAAATTCTTGTCTCACTTCCTAAAAAAATATATTTCAGATGGATTAAGGATTTAAATGAAAATAAAATTAAAGGACTAAAAATAAATTGTAAATGATCACAAAAGAAAGAAATATAAGACAGATCATCAAATGTCTTTAAAATATAAATTGGTATCTTGAATTATACACACAAAAATTTTAGATCTGTATGGCTAAATAATATAATCATGCAAAAATTAAAAACTGGGAGAAATATTTGTAGCAGATTGGAAAGGAATGTTTTCCTTACTATAAAAAGAGTTCTTACAAATCAGTACGGAAAATGGCATCAAGCCAAGAGAAAAATGACCAAAGGACAGGAACAAACAATACAAATAAGACTTAAATATATAAAAATATATGAATTTATATTGACTTTTATAAACCATCTTAACCATTTTTAAGTATGCAGTTTGGTAATGTTAAGTATATTCATACTGTTGGGAAATAAATCTCCAGATATATTGACTCCTAATTTATAAAATACAAATTAAAACTAAATTTTTACCCAGTGAATTGGCCATGATAAAAAAATTTGGTTCTATACCACATTGGTGAGGGAAACAGTTACTCTCATTCATAACTGGTAGGAGTGCAATTTAGTTTGCTCTCTTTGAATAGCAATTTAGCAATGTCTTCCAAATTTTAAATGCATTGACTTTTTGTTAGATTGTTTTTGCTAGATTGATTTTCTGCAAGGATATGTTCACATGTACACAGACTTATGAAACATACCTGGTTCAATATTGTCATGGACATTTCATTTCATATCGATTCAATGAAAGATTAAGTAGCCCTAAAAATAATAAGGTCCTAATAATAATAATTTTTTGTGTAAAGATCTGGAATAATTTGAAAGATAAATTAGAAGGTGCAGAATTCAATGCTACCATTTGTGTAAGAAAAATACATGTGGGTGTGTGTGTGTTTGTGTGTGTATTGGTAGGACTAATAAATAATGATGTGCTTCGACAGAGATTTTCTCTGGAAGCATTCCCAAGAAAGTGTTTTGGGAATTACCTCTTGGGACTGGAAGTGAATGGTAAGGGGTCAGGAGCACATAAGACAAAAACATATTTTTAACTGTAACCTTTCGTATCATTTGAAATTTGCCACATCCGTAGCTTACTAAACCAACAGCAGCAACAACAAAGAAAAATTGAATCAAAATAACTCCCTTGTCTTTGAACATGAATGAGTCTTACCATCTGGAAATTTTTCTCACAAGTAGAGTAGGGTATTCTTCCTAGCAGGTAGACTGCCTCAAATCTGCTAAGCAAAAAAGGTAGGGAAAATTTTACTGTTGTTTTGTTTTGGACGCCATGCTTCGTAATTATTCTAGAACTTCCTGCGTGAGAGTATCACCTCGGAAGTCAAGTACACTTTGAGCTTTTCTCACTGAGGTAGATTTAAGCACTTTATCACTCTACACCCCTCTGTTTTGTATTTATCTGCAAAATATAAATTGTGATAATGCCTGCCTAATTCACAAGTTTGTACAATCAAACGAAATCATGTTCATGAAAATGCTGCATCAACAAATATTATTATCACGCATGTTATTCATTTAGGTCCCTGAAACACACTTGTCAAAACCACTAGTTTAGCTGTACGTATTAGTAATACGTTTTCTGACAGAGATTTACAGAAGTACTTTCTCTGATTATACAAATAAACCAAGACAAGTACAGCTCAATGTTCTCTCATTTTATGTTAAATACATGAGTTTCAACAGTCTTAACTTTCAGAAATGGCAGGCATTTGGGGATGATCATGTCTCACCCCTATACCAAGTGAGCAATTTTATATAATCTCCCAGAAAATGAAGTAGATTGTCACCATATTCCTTGTCTTCTCTATTTATCTCCCTTTCAGTTTTTCCCAGTGATAGTTATCAACAGTTTTCAGATCATTTCATATTTGAAATGTGACATTCTATGAATAGCAAAGTATCCTAGAGAAAGGACCTGTAACACGTTAATACTGAAGTAGATTGAGGTGCAACAGGTGATTTATTTCTCTTTCTGCTCACTCCGTGCAGAGATATCCTTCTAAAACACACCCCATCTTCCTTTTCCTTTAACTCATGTCATGAACTATTCTTGTAGATGCCAGTAGCCATCCTAGGCTTCTGCTGGCCCAACACAAGTCCTTTGTACCAGGACCTCAGGCAGGTCTCCCAAGGTTAATTCTCTGCCATGAATACGTCTTCCTCCAGCGCCATCCCTGCCTCTCCTCTGCTGCATGAACAGTTTAAAAAGTTGTCTTTAATCAACTGTTCCTCTCCTCTCTCCTGCCTTCACAGATATCAAAATGAGGGTTTTTCCAAAAATTGTCCCTCAGTAAAGAGGGAATCATATTTATTCACATCCTTAGAAAGTCTCAAAAGGTGGGTATGATCTATATAACTTTACTTGGAACAACGAAGTACCTTTTGGGTTAGACAGGTTAGCGTGAAACATCCACAGTCAGTGTTTGTTTGGATGTTTATAGAGTTCACATGATGAATTAGGTTGTGGAAAATAAGGAAATAAGAAATATAATAAAGAAGTAGCAATTATTCCTAGGGTATGAGCTTATAACTGAGTCTCCAATACCACTGTAAACAAGCCTTTTAAAGGTCACTTGAAAAATCAACATAATGGTAAGTTACGTTGTATCTCTCACAAGCACACACTCACAAAAAGAAAAAAATCAAGTATATTAATGCTTTCTGAATGGGTATTTTGTGACTAGGGAAAATAAATACCAGTGAAAGCAGTACCATATACAGATTCAGCATGGATTATTGCTCAAAATATGTAGAAGGAAATGAAGATGATATACTCTGGACAACTATTAGATGATTCAAAGATGGCTTTATTGATAAGGATGCTAATGCTGAATATTTATGTGTTTAAACAAAATTATGAAGCACAGAAGTAGAAAATACTGTATTATTAATTTTCTGAAATATGCTATTTTAATATGTCTGTATAACTAAATAAATTAAAAATAAATATATTTTTTAAATTCCTTTGCATGCTGAAAAATTTACATATTATAACTGAACAAATCTGCTTTGTGTGCCTGTGCCACTTCCCACTGGGAAAATGGGAGACACTTTCTCTGGAGTCTCCTTCTACTTGGGCTTATATAACAGTCATTAGAGTCCTTCTCCATTCCAAGCGTCATAGGATGAAGAAAATGAAGCCCAAGGAGAAGATGTTACAGTCGCAACAGTCACAATCTTCTGACTGTTACATTAACACAAAGTGGTTAATGGCAGAGGCTGGACTAGAACCGAGGTCCCATGTTCAGAAAGAAGGATGCCATTTCAATCAGAGAGGGAAATCCCAGCAACACTATAGAGACAGGTGTAAGTGTCATGGGAGCAGAGGGTAGAGAGGACAGTAAATGGAGAGGCTGTATAAGATGGTGGAAGGAGAACAGAGAAGTCAGATTATTTTTCCTATAGTCTATAGAAAAATAACTATATTCTATTTTTCTACTGTAAAAATAAATACATGTTATAGTAGAGATGTGGTTTGGTCTCCTTTCTTTTGTGGATGAATTCTTCTCCCATTCTATAAAGTATCACCAGGGGTGTCTAACATGGAGTTGTACCCTCAGCAACAAGATAGATACATGATGTACTTGTATTTGTTTCTCTGAAACACAGTTATGAATTTATGTGGGTCACGTGATCTAAAGGAGCCAATCAGCATCATTCTGGAGAAACTCTCTTTCTCCTAGGGTTATAGGGTGAAAATAACAACTGGTGTTGTCAGTGGCTGTGTTTCCTGGCCATGTGGACAAAGCTCATCTTCAGTGAGAGAGAATGAGGCCAATACTCACACAGAACAGGATAGGAAACATAATGAAAGGGAGCATCCTGCTTTGAGTCCCTTGTTCTGACTGCTCCCAGACTTCCCAGTCATATGAGTCACTAATTTCACAATTTATTCATACCAAAAAACAGTTTTATGTATATATTGAAGAAAATATAGACAATGAAAAAGAAGAAAATAGAAACCAACCACAGTCGCCACCTAGAAATGAACACACACACACACACACACACACACACTCACACAAAAATTGTAGGTGGGAATATATTATATTGTTTAATAAAAGCATTTTTACTAACAATATATTGCAACTATATCTTCATAGATTTTCCTGCTTATGTCTTATTATGCAAAATTAGCCTTGTTATATGTAAGGTTGTGGCCTTGACCTCTGAAGAGTAGACTTTTTGAAAGCTCATTATTCCTCCTGCTTTTATGGTCTTAGGTTCACGCTCTTATTTCAACCTTCTCCTTAATCCAAATATAAATTGATTGTACCTCACCAGCTGATATCACCTCAGCTCACCTCTCATCTAATAATAGCCTGTATCTGGATTTCCTTTCAGACCTTTCTAAATGCGATTCCCCTTCCTTTCAGCCAGGAAGCAATCCCAGTGTGAAGGCTAAAGTAGAACACAGACCTTCATCACTCCTCAGAATTCTAGAAACCTGAGAAGGGATTCTCTGTCAAGAAGGGACTCTTCAGTAAAAAATATCTCTCTGTGGGAGCTGAGCGAAACCATTTATCTGTAGTGTGGCATTTGCTCCTTCTTATAGTAAGTTCCTTTAGGGACATGATTTCTAACAGCTCTTCCTGGAATGGGTGGATGCTGTTATGTACAATATATAGGAATGAGAAAAATGACTCCAGACACAGCGCCCAAGTCTGCAGACACATGAGGCCTCATACCCCCCCCCGCCACTGAAATCTCCCCTGACCCCTACCAAGGTGGCATGGTTTTACTTTGTCATATGTCACATTTCCCAGCACAAGTGGTTTCATTTGAATTAACCTTTAATGTTCCACCTCCTTCAGCCTTTCAGTGATATCTGGTCATTACCCTGAGACCAGTGGCTTTTAAATGTGATTTGTTAGCCTGGTGTCCTCTTTACAAATGAAACCTGCAGGAGGAGGGGACTATGAGAGGATAGTTGGAGGGTGAGAGTTCCTGTATTTTGGTGCACCTGGTCTTCAGGTCATACCAGAACTGAGATGTAAGGGACACTGAACACTAAGTGGCTCCCACTTACAAATAGTGAGAAAAGAACCAGTCTCTCAAGTGCTCTCTAAGTGCCCAGGCAATCTGCTTGGCATTTTTCTCCATTATGCTATTTCATTATTATAACCCCACCCAGTCTGTAAAATTATTATGTTTTTTACAAATCAACTGTGTTTCAGAGAGGTTACTTTCCTCTTGCATATTTCCATGTAACATGGTAGGTGGAAGAGTTATAATTGAAGTCCTTCCTAGATTAGAACAAAGAATTCCTAGAGGAGAAAGAACAGAAACTAGAATTGTTATTCTTGCAGAGTGGGTCTGTCACAGCTGATGACTCACAGTTTATTCTTGACTAATTGTTGACATTGTTTTGCTAGAGGTCAATTGTGGGGGATGGGATAAATCAAGGCGTAGGTGGAAGACTAGCAGTGAATTTGGGAGCCACATTTGAGCTTCTAAATGGTGGTTGATTCTTCTGACTTGTAAGATACAATTCTGGGGGTAACTACTGAGGTTCTTTTTCATTTCATCTCCTGGAAGATTTAAATACAGAGCTACTTGTCTGAGCTAAACAGCTCTTACAAAGAAAGGAGACCTGTGCTTTCATAAAAATGCTACATGGGCTAGGCACAGTAGCTCATGCCAATCTTCCCGGCACTTTGGGAGGCTGAGGTGGAAGGATCACTTGAGGTCAGGAGTTTGAGACCAGCTTGGGCAACATAGTGAGACCCTGTCTCTACAAAAAAAACTTTTAAAATTAGCTGGATATGGTGGTGTGCTCCTGTAGTCCCAGCTACTCGGGAGGCTGAGGCAGGAAGATTGCTTAAGCCCAGGAGTTCAAGGCTGCAGTGAGCCTGGGTGACAGAGCAAGACTCCATCTCAGAAAAAAAAAGCCACATGGATGACAAAGAGAAAAAAGAAGGAAGATACCAGCAATGTCATTCTTTGAAGATTGCCAATTATTCACATTCCAAATGTAAGCTTTCCCATGTTAGTTCTGTGGGATGGGTGGTCCCATCGAGATGCCAGGCAGAGGTGTGGCCAGGTGAAGATAATTTTTTATGAGGTAAGTAAAGCAAAAGATTGGTTTCAACAGGGATCGCATTGAATCTGTAGATCACTTTGGGTAGTTGATTCTGCCAACCCATGAGCATGGTATGGTTTTCCATCTGTTTCCAACCTCTATGATTTCCTTCCTCAGTGTTTCATAGTTCTACCTATAGAGGTCTTTAACCCTCTTAGTTAAATATATTCCTAGGTATTTTATTTTCTTTGTTGCTATTGTGAAAGGTAGTGAGACTTTGATCTGGTTCTCAGCTTGACTGTTGGCGTATATGAATGCTACTAATTTGTGTACATTGATTTTGTAACCTGAGACTTTGCTGAACTTATTTATCAATTCCAGTGGTCATTTTTAACAGATCTAGAAAAAATAATTCTACATTGTGTCTGCAACCAGAGAAGACCCCGTATAGCAAAAGTAACCTTAAGCAAAAAGAACAAATTGGGAGGCATCAATTTACCAGACTTCAAGCTATACTACAAGGCTATAGCAACTATAACAGCATGGTACTGGCACAAGAACAGAGACATAGACCAAAGGAACAGGACTGAGAACCCAGAAATAAAACCATCCTCATATTGCCATCTGATGTTTGACAAAGAAGATAAGAACACACACTAGGGAAAAGAATCCTTATTTAATAAATGGTGCTGGGAAAATTGGATAGCCACATATAGAAGACTTAAACAGGATCCACACCTCTCACCTCTCACAAAAATCAGCTCATAGTGGATAACAGACTTAAACCTAAGGCATGAAACCATTAGAATTCTGGAAGAAAATGTTAGATAAACTCTTATAGACATCGACCTAGGTAAAGAATTTATGAAGAAGACCCCAAAATCAATCACAGCAACAACTAAAATAAATAAATGGGACCTGATCAAATTAAAAAGCTTCTGCACAGCCAAAGAAACTATCACAAGAGTGAATATACAACATACAGACTGAGAGAAAATATTTGCATGCTATACGTGCAATAAAGGGCTGATAACTAGAACCTATATAGAACTCAGGAAAAATTAGCAAGAAGAAATCAAACAACCCCATGAAAAAGTGGGCAAAGAACATGAACAGAAACTTTTCAAAAGAAGACAGACTAATGGTCAAGACACATAAAAAAAATGCTCAACATCTCTAATCATCAGGGAAATGCAAATCAAAACCACAGTGAGATATCACTTAACTCCAGTGAGAACGGCTTTTAACAAAAAGTCCCAAAACAACAAATGTTGGTGTGGATGTAGTGAGAACGGCTTTTAACAAAAAGTCCCAAAACAACAAATGTTGGTGTGGATGTGGAGAGATAGGAACACTCATACACTGCTAGTGGGACTACAAACTAGTACAACCTCTATGGAAAGTAGTATGGAGATACTTCAAAGAATTCAAAGTAGAACTACCATTTGATTCAGCAATCCCAATACTGGGCATCTAACCAAAGGAAAAAAAGACATCTGCACTAGAATGTTTATAGCAGCACAACTGCAAAGATGTGGAAACATCCCAAGTGCGCATCAATACATAAGTAGATTAATAAAATGTGGTATATGTATACTATGGAGTACTACTCAGCCATAAAAAAAGATGAACTACCTATTGTATTACCCTGGATGGAGGATAATTCCATTCTTCTATGTGAAGTATCACAAGAATGGAAAAACAAATACCACACCTACTCACCACTAAATTGGTACTAATTGATCAATGCTAATGTGCACATATGGGAAGTAACATTCATCGGGTGTCAGGCAGGTGGTTGAGGGAGGAGGGGATGGGTAAATCCACACCTAATATACTTGGTGTGCACTGTCTGGGGGATGGGCACGCTTGTCGGGTGGTGGAAAGGCAATTTATGTAACCAAAGCATTTGTACACCCATAATACTCTGAAATAAAAAAAAGAAAATTGGTTTCAAATTCTTGCCATGATCCTCCAACCCCCCATTCCCAACACACGCACACACACACCAGTACAAAAAGCTTGATATTTTGCGTTTGGCATTCACAGGATGCCATGTCAACACTGCTCCGTGTGCTGGTAAATATAGCTCCGTAACTAGGAAAAGGCCCTGGTTTTGAGGCTTCAAGAGGTAATAAGGAAGTTATTTAACAGAAGATAATCTTGAGTAGCGTTCCCCTGCCTTGCAGTCCCTTGGGTGACACAGGTGGCCTTAGCTCCCAGCTATCTCCCTGTCCGCTCACGATGCCCAGTGAAGTTGCAGTGGCAGGAGCCAGCCACACCCAGTCACTGCTGCCTGAAGAGAGATCGAGGCTTCACTTCCCTTCTCATTTACTGGAATTAATGGAGAAATTGTATCACATGCTAATATCAGTGGGGAAGATTTATTTGAAGGGTGATCTGTGATACAAAACAAGATAATCAAATTTAGCTAGTGGGAATAGAGCTAATTAGTAAAATCAGAAGAAAATCCATAGCAAATCTTTAGAAGAGGAGGAAAAAATGAGAGAAAACGGCAGAATGATAAACCAGTTAGCCTCAATAGTGAGGATACGCGAAGAATGCTGAGTGAACCAAATCAAGCAGAGTTGAGGCCCAGGGAGGGCTGCACTGTGCGCACACCCCCTGCAGTCACACCTTCACCTTATGCTAGCTGCATTTCAGTGAGAAAAACTGCACGCAAATACAAGAAATTGCAATGAGGGGTGGGTTAGTACATGTACTGGTTTGCTCCATATTGGAGGGAGTTCTGGGGAAGCAGTTCTTGGAGAAGTTGGTGATGCAAACCAAGATTGTATAAAGGGGTTAACTAACTCTCCAGCAGGAAAAAAGAAAGGCAGACCCTCAATACTAGAGACCTATTACTTCTGCTGTTTCTAGTAGAAGCCGTGATAATAGTAAGTCATGTTTTTACATCTTGCCCTGCTGAATACAGCCTAATACTGCCTCACGGCTGGAAATCAGCTCCGGTGGAAGGCAGATGGTCACTCTATGGTGCCATCTTGTTGCTCAGATTCCTCTCCCTGCCCTTGCCTTTGCCTTGGAGACCAGGGCCTTTCCAGACCAGGGTTGTAGACAAGAAGTCAACAGCTAGAACTGGCCAATGATCACATGGCCCAGGGCAGCCTCAAGGTCTGTAGGTCCTTTGAAGATGGCCATCACAAAGAGACTGTTGGAGTTGCAGGGCTTAGTGACACCTCTGAAGCAAAACAGCAGTCTGAGCCTTTGTTCTGGCTGGTGCAGGGCTGGGGATAGGAGCCTTTTTAGCAGCCAGGGCCTTAGCTGTGGGCTGATGATCATAATGGGCTTTAGCTCTGGACTGATGATCATAACAGTCCTATTGTACTTAACGAGGTAGGAACCAGACCTCGACAACTGAGATAATTGCACCAGCTGTGGCCAAGGCTGGCTTTAAATAGTTATCGCCAAATTAGTATAAAATACCATGTGAGTCACTTTACATTTTACACTCTCTTTTAGTCCTCATAATAACTCCATGAAGCAGGAACTATTATCATTTTAAAGATTAGGAATTTCATATTATTTTCTCAGAGAGATTGAGTAAGTTGCCCAAAGTCACACAGCTACCAACTAACAAAGTCAAGATTCAAACTCAGGATTCCAAAGCCAGATGTGGTTTCCCTGCTGTGACTCCTATTAAAAAACAGCTACACCCTCGCCTCTGCTTGCACGACCCCTAAGGTCAGCGGTCAGTATTAGATCCACCTTACAGGTGGAAAACTCTAAGCTGAGAATAAGATGGGAGAAAAGTGGCGCAGGAGCAGCAGTAGGGAAGGACGTGGATGGTGGAAGGAGAAAGGCAAGCATCGGCTGAGCAGGCCTCACTGAACCCTGGGTGTGGCCTCAGGCTGGCTGGCTGGTACTGAGAAATGATGGCCTTGGTCACCTGAGCCTGGAATTCCAGGGCAGCAAAATCATGCAACTCCCAAGTGGTAAATGGTTCAGTACCTGAAGACTGCCGAAAAAGGATCTAAGACCCTGGGGAAAATATAATAGCTAAATCCCGTAAAGAGGAAAGGTGATGAGGTGGTTTGGAGTATAAAAGAAGAGGCATTCATCGTGACAGCTAACTCTCTCTCCATAAGAGACAAAGAGAAGCAAGAGTCTAGAAGCCAAACTCCGGACCAAAGGCAATCAGAAATGTAGGGCCCTCCAGTGGAAAGGAAACGCTGGCAACGGGGTACATTTTATTCTTCAGCCACCTACTCTACAACTTGGTTAACTCTCCAAGGCATACTCGAGAGTCTTGGAAGCAGCTGGAAAAAATTACACTCTAGAGAAGCAGCCCTGTTCCACCCACCCATAACTGCACCATACAGTATGTTTTACTTTAAGAGCTCAATATCCCTTAAAAATCCCCATGTGGACTGAGGGGGGGCATTGAGGATGCAGGAAGAGCTCCTTTCAGCTGTTATCAGTCATAGGCGAAGTTCGCAATACAACAGATGGTCTCTATGCTATCTCAGGAGGTAGAATGGGTATTATTGTTCCCTTTCTACAGATCAGACAACTGAGATTGAGAGTAAAACATCCACTTTATGCCCTTTGTCCCTAAGGCAGTATTCTCTCTACTCCATGGGCCACAAGCTGTGGGAAGGGAAAATCTGGTGCCTGGAATGAACTGATCCGAAATGTGTAGCATCTAAACATGGAAGAAAAAAGCACAAAAAGGCTCACCAAAAGCTCCAAAGGCCCACTGGTTAGGGGGCTGTTACATCCCAGCTGGAAGAAAGAGCCCTGCCTTATATTTGGAGCCATATGAGGAGTGACAATCATCTCACTCTTGTTCTCTGAGCTATATTCACCAAAGGGCCACACTCTCGCTGCCTTCTCCTGTCTTGCTCTCCTTCTATGGGTGCCGTTATGAGTTAAATTGTGTCCCCTCAAAAAGATACGTTTAAGTCCTTACCCACGGTACCTCAGAATGTGATCTTATTTGGAAATAGAGTCTTTTCAGAGGTAATCAAATCAAAATGAGGTCACCAGAATGGACTCTAATCCAATATGACTGGTGTCTTTTTAAGAGGAGAAATTTGGACACAGAGACTGACACGCGCAGAGGGGAGATGACATGAAGACACACAGGGAGAATGCCATGTGAGAGTGGAGAATTGGCATGGTGCGGCTAGAAGCCAAGAGACTTCCAGAAGCAAGGAGAGAGGTGTGGAACGGTTCCTTCTTCAGAGGATTCAGAGGGAGCCCCGGACATGCAGATGCTTTGATTTCAGACTTCTAGCCTCCAGAATGGTGAGACATGAAATCCTGTTCTTTAACATACTCAGTTGGTGATATTTTGTTAAGGCAGGAAACTAATACAGGGCCCTTTTCTTGACACATGATACCGCCCTCTCCCCACCTTGGGCAACTGGGGTCAGATGTCAGACTTGGTCTTTCCCAGGAGGATTCCACAGAGAGTTCAATCCTTCGTATTTTATTGCTGTTGAAGCTTTCTCTGCCTCCTCACTTAGACATCTAATGTCTCTTCCTGGACTCTCTCTTTTTTTCTGGAGACAGCCTCTTTCTCTGTCACCCAAGCTGGAGTTCAGTGGCATGACTACAGTTTACTACAGCCTCAAACTCCTGGGCTCAAGTGATCCTCCTTCCTCATCCTCTCAAGTAGCTGGGACTACAGGCACATGCCACCACACCAGGCTAATTTTTTATTTATAAGAATTTTTTTTGTAGAGATGGGATCTCACTGTGTTGCCTAAGCTGGCTTGAAACTCCTGGGCAAAAGCAATCCTACAGCCTCAGCCTCTCAGAGTGCTGGGTTTACAGGTGTGAGCCGCCATACCCAGCTGGACTCATATCTAATGTTTTGCATTTCAAAGTATGTTTGTTGCTAGTAGATCCAGACCTAGCCATGGTCTGGTTGGTCCACCATTCTTCGTATAGTGTGTGCTAGTAAGAGTACATGTTCCACTTTATTGACTCCATCCACAGAGACAGTGGTTTGGAAACTTGAGTGTAGATCAGAATCACTTGGAGGAACCATTAAGGTATAAACTGCTGGACTCCAACTCCAGAGTTCCTGATTCAGTAGGTCTGGGGCAGAGCCCAGGGATTTTCATTTTTAATAAGTTCCCAGATGCTGCTTGTCTGGAGACCACACTTGGAGAACCACAACACTGAGATACTCATGCTTGTTGGGGTTTCAGGGGAGAGGGCAGTTAATAATGTGCATGGGAGATTGAAGGGACAGCAAATTCAGGCTGTAAAGCTTCAAACTGCCTGGACAATCCAATGCACATTTTCAGTATGTTTGCCATCTGCATTGAAGGTACCAGGACAGATTCTTGAAACAAGTAGATTTATGTCTAGACATTTAAAATAGAAAGGGAAATATTTTTGTATCTTTGCATCCTATGAGCCAACCTCAGATGAAAGTGGAGTAATTCTCCCACCCACCCATCCACTCAATTTTATGGTTCAAGAGCCCTGAAAAGTTGTATTGTGGTTCCCAATCTTCTGCAATAATTGAAAG